>PVKH010008539.1:0-19423 GCA_004027955.1 Chaetophractus vellerosus | reverse complement strand
CAAACATTGGGTCAAGGAGGAAATCTCAAAAGAAATCATTAACTACCTTGAAAGGAATGAAAACGACAACACAACGTATCAAAGGCTATGGGATGCAGCAAAACCTATACTGAGAGGGAAATTCATAGCCATAAATGTGTATATCAAAACAGAAAGAAGGGCTAAAATTGAAGACCTAACTGCACACCTGGAGGTATTGGAAAATCAACAAGAAAACTCGCCCCAAAGGAAGTAGAAAGAAGGAAATTACAAAGATGAGAGCAGGACTAAATTAAATAGAAAATAAGAGAGGACTAGAAAAAATAAACAAATCCAAAAGCTGGTTCTTCTAGATCAATAAAATTGACAAACCGTAAGCCAGACTAACAAAGAAGAAAAGAGAGCAGATTCAAATACACAAAATAAGAGATAAGGAAGGGTATATCACCACTGACCCCACAGAAAAAAAAGAGTATCATAAGAGGATATTTTGAAAAATTATATGCCAACAAGAATGATAATTTAGTTAAATGGACAAATTCCTAGAAACTCACAAGCAGCCTACATTGACAAAAGAAGAAACTGATGAACTCAGTCCAGTTACAAGTAAGGAGATAAACTCGGTCATCAAAAACCGCCCAACTAAGAAGAGGCCAAGACCAGATGGCTTCACAGCTGAGTTCTACCAAACTTGCTGGAAAGAACTAACACCATTCCTGCTTAAGCTCTTCCAAAAATTAGAAGTAGAAAGAACATTGCCTAACTAATTCTATGATGCCAACATTACCCTAATACGAGAGCCGAACAAAGATGCCACAAGGAAGGAAAATTACAGACCAATCTCTCTCATGAACCTAGATGCTAAAATCCTCAACAAAATACTTGCTAATTGCATTCAACAACATATCAAATGAATTTTACACCATGACCAAATGGGTTTCATCTCGGGTATGGAAGGATGGTTCAACATAAGAAAATCAATCAATGTAATACACCACATAAACAGATCGAAAGAAAAAAAAATCACATGATCATCTCTACAGATGCAGAAAAAGCATTCAACAAAATACAGCACCCTTTCTTGATAAAAACACTGTAAAAGATAGGAATGGAAGGAAACTTTCTAAACATGATAAAGGGTGTATATGAAAAACCCACAGCTAACATCATCTTCAATGGTGAAATCCTAAAAGCTTTCCCTCTAAGATCGAGAACAAGGCCAGGATGCCCACTATCACCGCTCCTATATAACACTGTGTTAGAAGTACTTGCTCGTGCAGTGAGGCAAGAAAAAGATATAAAAGACATCCAAATTAGAAAGGAAGAAGTAAAAATTTCACTATTTGCAGATGATATGATCCTATACATAGAAAGCCCTGAGAAATCTACAACAAAATTTCTAGAGCTGATAAATGAGTTCAGTAAAGTCACAGGCTATAAGATCAGTGCTCAAAAATCAGTAACATTTCTGTATACCAATAATGAGCAATCTGAGGAGGAAATCAAGAAACAAATACCATGTCCAATAGTAACTGAAAGAATCAAATGCTTAGGAATAAATTTAATTAAAGATGTAAAGGGCTTATATACAGAAAACTACACAACACTGTTAAAACTAATCAAAGAAGACTTAAATAAATGGAAAACTATTCTCTGTTCATGGATAGGAAGACTAAACATCATTAAAACGTCTACTATTCTACAGATTTAATGCAATATC
The DNA here is from genome assembly GCA_004027955.1 of Chaetophractus vellerosus. Lineage (NCBI taxonomy): Eukaryota > Metazoa > Chordata > Mammalia > Cingulata > Chlamyphoridae > Chaetophractus > Chaetophractus vellerosus. The sequence continues at coordinate 17,724 of PVKH010008539.1, read as the reverse complement.
AATAAAAATCAACACAGCATTTTTTAATGAATTAGAAAAACTAACTACAAAATTTACTTGGAAGGGTAAGAGGACCTGGATCGCCAAGAACATATTGAAAAAGAAAAACGAAATTAGAGGTATCACACTACCTGACTTTAAAACATACTACAAAGCTACAGTGGTCAAAACTGCTTGGTATTGACACAAGGATACATATACCGACCAATGGAACCGAATTGAGAGTTCTGCTATAGATCCTAAGATATACAGTCATCTGATATTCAACAAGCCCAACAAGCCCACTCAGTTGGTAGAGAATGGCCTCTTCAACAAATGGTGGGGCCGGCTGTAGCCCAGTGGATAGGGTACCGGTACACCACATAGGAGGCCCCAGGTTCGGTTCCCGGGGCCTCTCCAAGTGGGGCAGACCACGTTGAGGGGGAAGCCACCATGGGCAGGGTAGAGTCGCTGTGGGCAGGGCAAAAAGCTGCCACGGGCAGGGCAAAGCTGCCACGGGCAAGGCAAGTCGCCCACGAGCAGAACGGAGCTGCCCACGAGTGGGGCAAGCCGCCCGCGAGTGGGCAAGGCCACTGTTCACCGGTGAGCTGACTCGGAGCATCGCCGCAGTGGGGGGAGACAAAGCAGACACAGAAGAACACACACACACACACAAAATGAACACAGCAAGAACAAGCAGAAAAGGAGGGGGGTATGTAAAAAAAACAAAAAAAACCACAAATGGTGCTTGGAGAATTGGATATCTATATCCAAAAGAATGAGAGAGGAATACCATCTCACACCTTATAGAAAAATCACCTCAAGATGGATCAGAGATCTAAATATAAGTACCAAGACCATAAAGACCTTGGAAGATAATGTAGGGAAGCATCTACAGGGCCTTGTAATAGGAAATTGTAATAGTTTGACAGTTTTATCTAATTATGAATTCCAAAATATAAATTGAATCCTGCTTGTAAACTGATTCATCTGGGCATGATTGGGTTATGATTAGGGCGTCGACTGGGCTGCTTCAGTAGGGCATTGAGCCCCACCCCTCGGTGGGTGTGGTCTCAAGTATAAAGGGCAAGGCCAAAGACAGAGGGAGCAGATTTTGAAAAGCAGATTTTTGAGAAGCAGTTCTGATGTTGGAGAGGGCTGTTCACCTGATAGTCTACAGCTGGCCTTGTGGAGGAAGCACCAAGCCTGGAGAGAAACGCAGCCCCGGCAGGAGAGGAACCCAAAGGCCTGAGCCCTGGCAGACGTCTGCAGCTGTCTTGCTCCAACACGTGGACTTTGGTGAGGGAAGAAACTTATGCCTTGTGGCCTGGTAACTGTAAGCTTCTATCCCCAAATAAATGCCCTTTATACAACCAACCAATTATTGGTATATTTTGCAAAGGCACCTCTTTGGTTAACTAATACAGAATTGGTTTCATGAACTTCACCCCAAAGCACAAGCAGCAAGAGAAATATAGATAATTGAGATCTCAAAATTCAAAACGTTTGTACCTCAAAAGATGTTATCAAGAAAGTAAAAAGGGAACCTCCCCAATGGGAAAAAATATTTGGCAGCCATATATCTGATGGGAGCCTAATATCATGTATGTATAAAGAGATCCTACACCTTGCACATAAAAAGCCAAACAACCCATTTAAAAAATGGGAAAGTGAACTGAAAAACACTTCTCCAAGAAAGAAATACAAGTGGCTAAAAAGCACATGAAAAGATGCTCAGCATCGCTGGCTATTAGCAAAATGCAAATCAAAACTACAATGAGATACCATCTGACACCCATTCTAATGGCAGCTATTTAAAAAGTGCAGATTATAGGTGTTGGAGAGGATGTGGAGGAATGGGAACCCTCATCCACTGCTGGTGGGAATGTAGAATGGTCCAGCCATTGTGGAAGACATTTTGGTGATTCCTCAAAAAACTATAGAACTTCCATATGATCCAGCAATTTCACTGCTGGGTATATACCCAAAAGATTTGAAAGCAAAGACACGAACAGATATATGAACACTAAAGTTCACAGCAGCTTTATTCACCTTTGTCAAAAGTTGGAATCAACCCAGGTGCCCATCAGCAGATGAATGGGTAAATAAAATGCAGCACATACATACAATGGAATATTACTCATCTGTAAGAAGGAATAAAGTGGTAATGCACAGGATAACATGGATGAATCTTGAGGACCTTATGTTGAGTGAAGCAAGACAGACATTGAAGAATAAACAGTACATGACCTCACTGATATGAATTAAAGAAATTGAGCAATCTCAGAGAGCTATTATCTGGAAGATAGGTTTACAAGAAATAGAAAGAAGAAGATTGTGAACCATCACTCATACAGGTATAAGTATGGTGAAATGAAAAAGTGTAGTTGTGTATTGAAAGGAAAGGACAGGAGGGTAGTGATATTATTGGGTTGGGTGGTGCAGGGTTGACAGATGAGTAGACTGGGAAGGGTGGGTTAGAAGGTCCAGGGTACTGGGGGGAGGATTGGGAGAGGGGCCAGGTGAACACTGGGGATTTGCGTGTATGTGGTTCGCAGTACAAAGTTGGGAATGCTCTAATGGCAATTTGACAAGGAAAGATTGCTGGTTTAGGGTGTTGGATGGGGGAGCAATCGGGACAGGGCGCTCCTGGAGCAGGCTTTTAGGGAGTGTGTGAATGATCATTTTGTCATAATGTGTAGTATCAGTGGGTGGAGACCCACGTAATGAGCAGGAAGGAGTTGGTCTCCCATCCTTGGGAGAACAGATTTGTACAGAAATAGACAGGTGGGAGTCTCTTGAGATCAAGGGTAGTTCCTAATAGGGGAGGACAGAGCAGTGTGTCAAGATCTCAGTTTTGTTGAATGTAACTATGAGTCTTGTCATCCAATGAGTCAAGCCAGGGGGTTGCCGTAGGGGGAAAGGAATAGAATGGATCAAACAAGGGGTTTTTGGTGGTCAGTGGAATTGTTCTGAATGATCTCAGTGATGGACACAGGACATGGTAAATATCATCAGAATTTGTAAAAGTGTACGGTCTAAAGTATGAACCATAGTGTAAACAATTGACCATGGTTAGTAACTATATTTCACTATTTGTTTATCAGTTATGACAAACCTACCATCCACATGTAAAAAAGTATTAATATGGGAGGGAGGAAAGGGGGAGGATGTTGGGTATATGAGAGTCTCCTGTATTCTGTATGTGACTTTGCTGTGACCTAAAACTTCTTTAAAAACAAAATGAAGAACAGTGAGATCCTGGGGAATGAGTGGGGGAAGGTGCCACGGTATAGACAGGACACTAGATATTGCAGTGGTGAAAGGCAAAATGTGAAAAAAAATTTTTTAATATTTTTCATTTTTTTAATATCCTAATCTTAATTTTATTTTATTTTTAGTTTTTAAAAAAATTTTTATGTATTTTATCTCCTATTTAATCTTATCATTATTGTTTCATTTTACTATTAATTGTATTTAGCTATTGTAAGTGACTTCATCTTTGAAGAAGCTTTGGATCACAGAAGGGTTACATCGGGGACAGGAGAGGATTGTTACTGTGGGGTGTCAGGGACGGAGGCTGCATGGGAGGAAGTTCCCCTCAGCATACATATAAGATATATAAAAATGCTCAAATGTTCATGGGGAATTGTCATGGTGTGTGGAGGCTCACACAATAAGTGAGAAAATACTGAATTCCCATCCTGGAGAGCTCTGCCACATTCACTAAGGGAGCAGCAACAGTCCCCCAAGTGCAGGGACAGTGACTGGTGAAGGAAGATGGTCCACTGATGGGCCCTTGATATTAATGACTAGCCTTATGAGTGTTTGCTCTTGAAATTGAAACTAAGCCTATTGTTATGGGGTGCCTAAGGGGTGCCTCCTGAGAGCATCCTTGTTGCTCAAATGTGGCCTCTCTCTAAGCCAAACTCAGCATTTGAATGCATTACCTTCCTACCAGCGTGGGACATGACTCCCGGGGATGAGCCTCCCTGGCAATAAGGGATTCTTAACAAGTGCCAACAGGCAATACGACTGGAAAAACACCTCAAATAAAAGGGGGAAAAGGTAAAGACAATTGAGTTCATATGGCTAAGAGACTTCAAAGTGAGTCGGGAGATCATCCCAGAGGTAACGCTGATGCACATCTTAGTAGGACCTCATATGCTTCCAATGTGGATATCATCCCAAACAGAGGGGCTCCTGAGGGCTCTGGAGACACCCAGGTCCTATATGAGGGCAGACAGCCCCAGAGTTGCTGCCTTATCAGTGGGCCCTACTTTGGAATCCTTGCTCCTGAGAGTGACAGAGTTGGACCCAAATATGTCTTCCCTGCATATGGCCCATCTGTCCCTTCTATTCACACCTATACGTGTTACTGGAGTTTGTAGGTGTACTTCCAGAGAGTAGAGTCTTCGGGCTGTCCATGTGCCAGCTGGCCCAGAATCTCAGTGGAGCTGCAACTCCTACTCTACAGCTCAATGGACTCACCCAGGACACCTAGTGAAAAGATGAGATTAACAATGACTATCCCAGGGAATGGAGAGAGTCTGCAGTTGCAGGCAGGATGATCCCATCCATCTTATCCAAGGAATATAGGCCCCCCTCTCACTTGGAGGTGGAGTGGACATCACCATCTCAGACTCCTCAGGATTAGGGGAAGAGCTATGGACTAGAGTGGACTTATTGGTATTCTGTTATAGACATATTGTGATTCAGGCAATGGAAGAAATTACAACATTTATGTGGAGCCAGTAGCCACTGGACGCTTAGGGGCAAGGAGATGGAAAAGCAGTTGTAATACAGGGGCTTTTTTGGGACTTGGGAATTATCCTGAGTAACATTGCAATGACAAATATAGGCCATTTTATATCATCATATAACTTGCAGAATTCTGTGGGAGAGAGTGTGTTCTACAATGTGAACTATGGTCCATGCTTAGTGGCAAAGCCCCAAGATGTGTATATTTATTGCAGGTGATTTGCATAGCTATTGCAGGTGATGTGCCACACTAATGAAGGATGTTTATGTGGGAGGTTGTGGGAGGTGTGGGAGATGGGGCATATGGGAATCCCTATAATTTTTGTGTAACATTTATGTAATCTAAGTATCATTTAAAAAATTAAAAAATTAAAAAAATAAGAAGTATTCAGTAAAGGTTCCTAATCAATGGCTATTCAATATCTTTTCAATTTGATGTCAGATAATAAAGACAATTATTTACATTTCAATATATCAATAAATTACACTACTCCTAAAAAAGGGGATGGGAGATAAAGACAAATGAGTTTATATGGCTAAGAGACTTCATGGTGGTCGGGAGGTCACCCCAGTGGTAACACTTACACACATCTCAGCAGGATCTAACAGACTTCCAAACTGGATACTACCCCAAATAGTGGGGCTCTTGAGGGATCTGGAGACACTCAGGTCCTATGGTCACTGCAGAAACTCCGGAGTTTGATGCCTGGCCAGTGGGCCCCATTTTGTAGTCTGTGCTTCTGAGAGTGACAGAGTTGGATTCAATTATGTCTTCCCTGCACATGGCTCATCTGTCCCTCCTATTTAAACCTATACTTGATGCTGGAGTTTGTATGTGTACGTCCAGAGACTTGAGTCTTTGGGCTGTCCGTGTGCCAACTGGACCCAGAACCTCAGTGGAGCTGCAACACCTACTCTACCGCTCATTGGACTCACCCAGGACAACTGGTGGGGCAATAATAATGGACAATGGCCTTCCCAGGGAACGGAGAGAGTCAGTTTCTGCAGGCAGGATAATCCCATTCATCTTTTCCACAGGATATAAGCCCCCTCTCAATTGGAGGTGGAGTGGACATCACCATCCGAGAATCCTCAGGACTGGGGGAAGTAATACGGACTAGAGTGGACTTACCGGTATTTTACCATAGACATATTGTGATTCTAGCATTGAAAGAAATTACAACATTGATGTGGAGCTAGTGGCCACTGGAGGCCCTGTGGGTAGGGAGAGGGAAGAAGAGTTGTAATATGGGGGCTTTTTCAGGACTTGGGAATCGTCCTGAGTGACATTGCAACGACAGATATAGGCCATTTTTTTATTATCACATAACATGCAAAACTGTTTGGGAGAGTGTAGACTACAATATGAACTATGGTCCATGGTTAAGGGCAAAGCCCCAAGATGTGCTTATCAATTGCAATGAAATGTGCCACACTAATGAAGTATGATTATGTGGGAGGTTGTGGGAGGTGTGGGAAGTGGGCCATGCGGGAATTCCTATATTTTTTGTGTAGCATTTATGTAATCTAAGTAGCTTTTAAAGAATAAAAAACTTAAAGAAAAAGTAACACACACTTAGAATGGCAAAGGAAAAAAAAGAGAAGATGCAAATAAAATCAGAAATAATAGTGGAGACATTACTACTAATTCCATAAAAATAAAAAAGATCATAAGAAGACACTATGAACAACTGTGTGCCAACAAAGTAGACAACCTAGATAAATTGGACAAATTCCTAGAAACTAATGAACAACCTACACTGACTCTAGAAGATATACAAGACCTCAACACACCAGTCCCAAATAAAGAGATTGAATCACTCATCAAAAACTTTACAACAAAGAAAAGAGCAGGCTTCACAGGTGAATTTTTCCAATTAGTCCAAGAAGAAAATACCAATCTGTTCAAAATCCTCCAAAAACTTGAATAGGATTGAACACTACCTGACACCTTATATGAAGCCAATATCACCCTAACGCCAAAGCCAAATAAGAGTCTACAAAAAAAGAAAATTACAGACCAATCTCTCTAATAAATATAAATGTAAAAGTCCTCAACAAAATACTTGAATACTGAATCCAATGGCATATTAAAAAAATTATACAGCATGACCAAGTGCGTTTTGACACAGTTATGCAAGTGTGGTTCGACACAAGAATATTGTAACACAACACATTAATTAACCAAAGGGGAAAAACCACATGATCATCTCAGTTGATGCAGAAAATTAATTTGAGAAAATCCAGCATTTTTTGTTGATGAAAACACTTCAAAATTTAGAAATAGAAGGAATCTTCGTTAACATGGTACAGGGCATATATGAAAAACCTAGAGCCATTATCATACTCAATGGTGGAAGGCTGAAAGCTTTCCCACTAATACTGGGAACAAGGCAAGGATGTCCACTGTCACCACTGTTATTCAACATTATACTCGAAGTTCTACCTTGATCAATTAGGTAATAAAAAGAAATTAAAGGCATCCAAATAGGAAAAGAAGAAGAAAAACTTCCACTATTCACAAATGACATGACCCTATGTTTAGAAAATTCCCCCAAATCTACAACAAAGCTGCTAGAGCTTACAAATGAGTCCAGAAAAGGGGCCAATTGAAAAATCAACATGCAAAGACCAGTAGTGTTTCTATACACTAGGAATGAGCGATCTGAGGAGGAAATAAAGAAAAAAAATTCCATTCACAATAGCAACTAAAAAAAATCAAACATCTATTAATAAATTTAATCACACATGTAAAGGACTTGTACACAGAAAACGAGAAAATATTGCTAAAACAAATTTCTGAGTTCTCTGTTCAGTTCTATTGCTTAATCTGTGTTTATGCCAGTACCATCTGTTTCTTTTTTTAAATCACTGTAGCTAAGTAATATGCTTTGAAGTCAGGAAGGGAGAGTCCTCCAACTTTGTTCTTTATAAAGACATTTTTAGTTATTCGAGGCCCCTTGCAGTTCCAAATAAATTTGATAATTGGTTTTTACATTTCTGCAAAAAAGGCTGTTAGGATTTTTATTGGGATTGTGTTGAACCTGTAAATAAATTTGGGCAAAATTGACATCTTAACAATATTCAGTCTTCCAATCCATGAACACAGAATGCCTTATCATTTATTTAAGTCTTCTTTGATTTCATCTTGCAATATTTTCTAGTTTTCTTTGTACGGGTCCTTTACATCCTTGATTAAATTTATTGAAACTCTGAAAAGCCAAAAGCATGTTTTAAAAGAACGAAGTTGGTGGACTCAGGCTTCCTGACTTTAAAGTATACTACAAAGTTACAGTGGTCAAAACAGCATGGTACTGTCATAAAGATCGACATATTGACCAATCGAACCAAATTGAGATTTCAGAAATATTTCTTTCTGGTCCATTGATTTTTCACAAGGCTACCAAGTCCAGTCACCTGGGACAGAATTGTCTCTTAGCAAATGAAGCTGGGACAACTAGATTTGCATACACAAAAGAAAGAAATAGGACCTTTATTTCACACCTTCTACAAAATTTAAATCAGAAAGTATAAAAGACCTAAGTATAAAAGCCATGACCATAAAATTCCTGGAAGAAAATGTAGGAAAGTATCTTCAAGATCTTATTTTGGAAGTGGTTTCTTAGACCGTACACCCAAAGCACGAGCAATGAAAGAAAAACTAGACAAATGGTACCTCATCAAATTTAAATTCTTTCGTGCTTCAAAGGACTTTGTCAAGAAGATGAAGCAGCAGCCATGGTTTGGAAACCATGTATGATTAATATATAAAGTGATGTTACAACTCAACAATAAAAAAGACAACTGAATTTTTAAAATGAAGAAAAGAATAGACATTTTTCCAAAGAGAAAATACAAATGGCAAAAAGTACACGAAAAGATGTTCAGTATCATTAGCTATTAGAGAAATGCAAAACAAAATTATAATGAGATACAATTTCACACCTACAGGAATATTATGATTTAAAAAATTCAGGAAACTACAAGTGTTGGAGAGGATGTAGAGAAATAGGAACACTTAATCACAGCTGGTGGGAATGTAGACTGGCAGAGCCTCTCTGGAAGACAGTAGGGCAGTTCCTCAGGACCTAAATAAAGATCTACCATATGATCCAGCAAGCCTACTGCTAGGTATATACTCAGAAGAACTGAAACTGGGGAGGCAAATAGACATTTGAATACCAGTGTTCATAGTGGCATTATTCAAAATTGCCAACAGATGGAAGCAACACAAGTGTCCATCAACTGATTAATGGATGAACAAAATCTTTTATATGAATACCATAGAATATTATTCAGCTTTAAGAAAAATAAACTCCTGATGCATGCAACAACATAGATGAAACCTGAGGACAATATGTTGAATGAAATAAGCCAGACACTAAAAAGACAAATGTTGTATTATCTCACTAATATGAACTAAGTATAATGAACAAACTCATGGAGTTAATATCTAGAATACAGGTTAACAGAAGATTGACTGAGGGTAGAGAATGGGGAACTGATATTTAATTTGAATAGAATTTTAAAAATAAGTTTGATTGTAATTGTTGGGAAATGAATAGAGACGATAGTAGCACATTATCACAAATATAATTTACAGTGCTAATATGTGAGTATGATTGAGGTTGAAAGGGAAAATGTAGGGTCATGTATGTCACCAGAAGGAACACTAGAGGATGGAACATGGACTGTATAGCATAGTGAACTCTATTGTGGAAAATGAGTATGACAATAGTGTAAATATAGGACAAATATAAAAATGTTAATTGAAAAGAACCAGATACAAAATACTACATATTGACCTCATTTTTATAAGAAGTAAATATAAATAAATTTATAGAGATGGAATTAGATTAGCGGTTATGTGTGGCAGGGGAAGGATAGAGAGATTGAGAGGTGACTATTAAGGAAGGGAGGGAGTAATAAAAATGCTCTAAAATTGATTGTAGTGATGAATGCGTAACTCTGTGATTATACCAAAAGCCATTGAATGTACAATGAATTGTCTGTTATGTGAATATATCTCAATAAAATTGCTTTAAAATTAAAAAGAAATGCTGAATGAAGCATTCCCAGAACACTTCACATTCCAACATTTTAACTATCCAGCCAATGGTCCAAATTCTGAAAAATTGCATTAACTGTGGGTTAAATGGGGCTGAAGAGAGTTTTTAAAATTTCCAGTATGATATTTCTGATGGTGAATCCAGCTGAAGAATTTCCACTTTGACATTAGGTTTGGTATCTCCACTGTGCGAGAACTTTACTATTGATTTTTGAAAATGAGTGACTACTGAAAATTTTCCTTCATTCATGACACTGAGGGTGATTTATAGAGTGTAAATCCTTATATAAATTCTATAAGAGTTGCTCTATGAGTAAAGGAATTCCTATATGTATTTCACTGAATGGCTTTTCCAGGTTGAACTGTCTGGCATTCCTCAAGATGCTTCAAACTTCTAGTAAAGACATCCTCTCTTATTTCCTGTTTTAGGAATATTCCTATTAAGAGCTTCCTTGTTCACGCCATGTCTAGAGTCTACTGATTGCTTATGCACAGTGATTCCAGACCTTATGTTTCTCTCCAGTGGAATTCACTCATGTTGCTTAAAGATATAGTACAAACAAAAACATTTACATTGGGTTTACATTGATAGAGAATTTATCCCCTATGTGAGTTCTATGGCTTGCTCAAAGGTTAGTGCTGTGGCGCAACACACCTCTACACTTGATAGATATATTCTGTGAGTCCTCTGATGTCACCTTAGGGTAGATTTTTGACAAATGGCTTTCCCACACATATGCCATTGATAGTGGTTTCTCTCCAATGTAAACTTGCTTAGGTTGACTAAAGGATGAAAGATAATTGAAAGAACTTCCACATTGATTACAGAAATAGCGTTTTTCTCCCATGTGGGTTCTTTTGCAGCAGTACAAATTAACATTCTGGCTAAGTGCTTCCCACGTTCACTAGATTTATAGGGTCTCTTTCCAATGAGAATATTAGTGTCTATGAAGGTCAATGCTCTCACGGTATTCTTTCCCATATTCATTACATTTATAAGGTTTCTCTCCAGTGTGAATTTTTTCATGTTGTCTAAATTTAGAGCAATAACTAACAACTTTCCCCATAGAATATATTTATGATTTACTTCCAATGTGAATTTTGCTCAAATTGATTAAATAATGACCAGTCACTGAGGGCTTTTCCACATTGATTGGTGACATAAGGTTTCTAAAACATGTAAGTTAATAATATGTTGGGTAAATGAGGAACTCTGACAAAACTTCTGCAAAATAATTGCATTCAAAGTATTTCTTTCCAGTATGAAATCTCTGCTGTTTGTAAGGAGATGCGAGACTGTAAAGGTTGGCTCCCATATTTTATTCATTAATTCCTCTATATAGAAATTCTAGGCTGGTCATTTAATGAGAGTCTCCATAATATCTTTCCCATGTTAAATACCCATGTTGAAATACTCCCCTGCCCGCACATAGAATTGGTCATTTGTACCAGCTAAAGTGCAGAACTATATGACTAATTTTGAAGACTACATTATCTTCCAAAGACTAGGTATATGCGGCAGGCTTATGCAAATGTACTTTCATAAATGCTAATGTTATGATTTTGAGCTTAGGTTAATTCCATCCGTAAAGCCAAACTACCCAATACTTTCTCCTGGGACAGTGTTTGTTCCCAACTCAAATTGTATTTGAATAGTTTGCTGAATTCTTGATATGCCTGTTTGGGTGACCTGTTTTCACACCCATGAAGCTTACCATTGACATGATGGTAAATGTGCACTTCTTGCAGATATTTTAGATGGGTTTCCTTTCTTGTTTTCAAGGCTCTTTCCAAATCTGCAATCATTGCAAAAAATAAATTGGTAGAGTGTTATTAGGGGAATTAAAATATTGAAAAAAGAACCCAGGCTCATGTAAAAGTATTTCAAATATTGGTCTTTGTGATGGTTAGTTTGATGTATGAACTTGGCTAGGTAATGGTTTCCAATTGTTTAGTCAAACAAGCACTGGTCTGATTGTTACTGTGATAGTATTTTATAGATGAATTTGTACCTGCAATTGGTTGATTGTATCTGGCTCATTGCATCTTCAATCATCTAAAGAGATTGCCCTCAGCAATATGGGGAGTCTCCTCATCCGATCAGTTGGAAGCCTTAGGAAAGAACGGAGGATTTCAGGAGTCATAAATAAAGAAGAATTTCTGCCTCTCCTTCAGCTAGCCAGTTTCCACTAAGGAGTTCAATCTCATAATTATCAGTTTCCAGCTTACAACCTGCCCTGCAGCAATCAGATTTGTCAGTTTCCACAGTTACATGAGCCCTAATTCCTATAACAATTGTCTTAATGTTTACCTATATCTTGTTTGTATTATGTCTTTGGAGAACTTTGACTACCTAATACAGTCCTCAAATCAATAAGAAAATGGAAGAAAAAGCAAGTAATGGAGAAATAGGAAGTATTTTCTATATTAAAAGAAGAGGGGCCCGGCTAGATAGCTCAGTGGATAAAGAGCTCGCCGGTGTACCACATGGGAGGCCCTGGGTTCGGTTCCCGGGGACCTCTCCTAGCGGGCAGACCGCCTTGAGAATGGCAAGCCGCCATGGGCGGGCCGGAGCCGCCGTCGGCAGGGCAAGAAGCTGCCACGGACATGGCAAGAGCCACCTCGGGCAGGGCAGGTCGCCGGCGGATGGAGCGCAGCCAGCCACCCGTGAACTGAAAAGCCGGCCGTGAACAGACGCAGAGACCGCCCACAAGCGGGGAAAGCCACGCCTGCGCAGTGTCCAATCTCGGCGCGTCGCCGCAGCGGGGGGGAAGGGGAGATATGTAATAAAATAAATCTTAAAAAAAAAAAAAAAAAAAAAAAGAAAAAAACCTTCACTCTCCATGGAGATTGGTGCAGCCAGTGTGCTCCATTCAGGTTCACCTGCTTCATGGTCTTCTCTCCCAATGCTGCCTTCTCTGCATATATATATAGCTAACTTTGTAAGTATGACTTCAGTAAGTTTTTCAGTGGCTTTCAGGACAGTAAAAGGGACAAAAGTGGAAAAGAAGGGAAACTTCATAAAAGAGTTAACCTGAAATCAAGACCTTGAAAAATGAATGGGATCTCAGCAGGTGAATAAAGAGGGAAGAGACTTCTAACCAGAAAGAACAGCTCAAGCATAAGTATGGAGATATGAAAACAACTGGTGAGTTTGTTTGTGAACTTGCAAATGAATGGTGGGAAAGGAAGAGGGTAACCAGTTAGGATTACACATGAATATATCTACTTATGATATGAATTTTTTAAAAGTTTGTTGAATTGATTGTCAGAGAAGTAAAAGAATAATTAAAGCAGTTTAAGAAGTTCCTACTAAAAGCATGTAAATAGAAGAGATAGTTAAGAACAGATGGAAAAAGTTTTAGAGCAGGCTGATTATGAGGGAGTGGGGAGCAGGGTAGAGAAAAGAGTTAAGCGATAAGAGAGGTTGAGGCCCTGTATGATGATGGGTATCATAAGATGGCTGGAAGAAAGTAGTCACCATCTGAAAACACATTTTGGTAATCCTTACAATATTTCAAACTTTTAAATTATTATATCTGTTATGGTGTTATTTGATCTTTGATGTTACTCTTGTAATTGTTTTGAGATGCCATGAACCATGCCCATATAAGTCAACAAACTTAATTTTTAAAAAAATGTTCTTTATTCTGTTCTATGAACTGGCTATTTCCCTGTCTCTCCCCTTCTCCTCAGGCCTCCCTCTTCTCTGAAACATGATAATATTGAAATTAAGCCAATTAATAACCCTGCAATGGCCTCTAAGTATTCAAGTGAAAGGAAGTGTTGTACATGTCTCACTTTAAATCAAAAGCTAGGTATGATTAAGCTTAGTGAAGAAGTTATGTATGCTGAAACCTAGGCATCTTACGCAAAACAATAAGACAAGTTGTGAATGCAAAGTAAAATTCCTTGAAGGAAACTAAAAGTGTTATTCCACTGAACACACAAATGATAAGAAAGTTAAACAGGCTTATTGCTGATGTGGAGAAAGTATAGTGATCTGGATAGAAGATCAAACCAGCCCCAACATTCCCTTAAGCCAAAGCCTAATCCTGAGCAAGGCATTAGTTCTCTTCAGTTCTTTGAAGACTGAGAGAGATGAGGAAGCAACAGAAGAAAAGTTAGAATTTAGAATTGGTTGGTTTATGAAGTTTAAGGAATGATGCCATCTCCATAAATAAAAGTCCAAGGTGAAGCAGCAAGTGGTAATTTGGAAGCTGCAGGAAGTTATACAGAAGATCTAGCTAAGTTAACTGATGAAGGTAGCTGCACTGAACAACATATTTTCAACGTAGATGAGGCAGCCTTTTTTGGAATAACATGCCATCTAGGACTTTCATAGGTAAAGAAGTTAATGCCTGGCTTCAAAGCTTCAAAGGACAGGCTAACTCTCTTGATAGGGAGCAATGCAGCTGGTGACTTTAAGTTGAAGCCAATGTTCATTTACCATTCTGAATATCTTAGGGCCCTTAAATATGATGCTAAATCTACTCTACCTGTGCTCTGTAAATGGAACAACAAAGCCTGTTTACAACATGATTTACTGTTTACTTTAAGCCCAATGTTGAAACCAATTGCTGAGAAAAAAAAGATTCCTTTCGAAATATTACTGCTCATTGGTCATACACCTGGTCACCCAAGAGCTCTGATGGAAATATGTAATGAGATTAATGTTTTCATGCCTGCTAACACTGTATCCATTCTGAAGCCCATGGATTACACAGAGTCATTTTTACTTTCAAGTCTTATTAAGAAATACAATTCATAAAGCTATAGCTGTCATTGATACTGATTCCTCTAATGGATCTGAGCAAAGTAAATTGAAAACCTTCTGGAAAGGATTCACCATTCTAGATGCTATGAAGAACATTAGTGATTCATGAGAGGAGGCCAAAATATAGCTGCTATAGTGATTCCTTTGATGGATCTGGGCAAAATAAATTGAAAACCTCTGGAAAGGATTTACCATTATAGATGCCATGAAGAACATTTTGTGACTCATGGGAAGAAATCAAAATATCAACATTAACAGGAGTCTGGAAGAAGTTAATTCCAACTCTCATGGATAACTCTGAGGGGTTCAAAAACTTCAGTGGTGTAAGTAATTGCAGATGTGGTGGAAATAGCAAAACCAGAATTATAAGTGGAGACTGAAGATGTGATTTCTAACTGATGAGGAGTCCTTTCTTATGGATCAGTAAAGAATGTAATTTTCTTGAGTTGGAATTCACTCCTGGTGAAGATGCT
Organism: Chaetophractus vellerosus; assembly: GCA_004027955.1. NCBI lineage: Eukaryota > Metazoa > Chordata > Mammalia > Cingulata > Chlamyphoridae > Chaetophractus > Chaetophractus vellerosus. Next base: position 2,666 of record PVKH010008539.1, on the reverse strand, counting down.
GTGAACATTGTGAACACTGTTGAAATGACACAGAGGTTTTAGAAGATAACATCAACTTTGTCAATAAAGCAGTGGCAGGACTTGAGAAGATTGATGCAAATTTTGAAAAAATTTCTACTGTGGGTAAAATGCTCTCAAAAATCATCACATGTTACAGAAAATTTTTTGATGAAAGGAAGTGTCAGTTTATGCAGCAAAACTTTATTGTTTTTTTTCTTCAGAAATTGCTGTAGGCACTCCACCCTTCAGCACCCATCACCCTGATCACTCAGCAGCAATCTATATCAAGATAATACCCCCTACCAGGGAAAAGATTATGACCCACTGAAGACTCAGATGATGATTAGCATTTTTTAGCAATACACTATTTTTAATTATTTTTTTTGTTTTTAAAGAAGCTTTAGATTACATAAATGCTACATATATATATATATATAAGGGATTTCCATAAGCCCCACTCCCTCCCCCTCCTGCACTTTCCCATATTAACAACATCCTTCATTAGTGTGGTACATTTGTTACAATTGATGAACCCATATTGAAGCATTGCTACTAACCATGGACTTTACATTATACTTAACCCTCCATAGTGCACAATTTTGTAAGTTATGAGAAATTATAGAATGGCCTGAATCCATCACTGGAATGTCGTGAAGAACAAATCCAATGTCCTGAAAATGACCCCATATTACACTTCTTCTTCCTTTTCCCATCCTTCAGAACATCTGGTGTCCACAGCCTTTACATCAATGATAAGAGTTCTTCTATTGCTAGAATAATAAGTCTGTAGTAGAATAATAATAAGTCTACTTTAGTCCATTTTTCATTCCCCAATCTTGAGGATTTTGGGATGGTGATGCCCACTCTGCTTCTAAGCTTAGATCCCATGGGACATATGGTTGGAACTATATTGCTTGTAGTTGCAGACACTCTCTGTTCCTTGTTATGGGTGTTTTCCATCATCATCTCCTTGTTAGTTGTCCTGAGTGAGTCCAATAAACTGGAGAGTAGGTATTGCAACTCTGCAGAAATTCAGGGTGCAGCTGGCACATGGATAGATCAAAGATTTAATTCTCTGGCGCATAAATTTATGACATATAGTGGTAATTATAGGTTCAAATGAAAGGGGCAGAAAATCCATATGTAGAGAACCTATAAATGAGTCTAACTCCTAGTCTAACACTAGGGAGCATAAATTCCAAAGTAAGGCCCATTGACAGGGTGTTGAATTCCTGAGCTGTTTGCCCTGCTTATAGTGTCTAGATGTCTCTAGAACCCACAGGAGCCCTGCTATTTGAGGCACTGTTTACCGTGGCATTCAATGAAATCCTGCTGAGACTTGCATAAATGTAACCTCTGGAATGACCTTCCGACTCATGTTGAAATCTCTTAGCCATAAAAACTCATTCGTATTTACCATTTCCCCCTTTGGGTCAAGGTCTTTTTCCAGATGCATTGCTAGTTGTTTTTTGGTACTAATCCCTCTGTGCCTTGGAGTCTTGTCCCACACTGAGGGGAAGGTAATGTGTTTGTATGCTGAGTTTGGCTTAGAGAGAGGCCACATTTGAACAACAAGGAGGCTTTCAGTAGATAACTCCTAGGCAATGTATAATACTAGGCTAAGTTTCAGTTTTACAAAAAAAGGTTCATAAATACAATCATCAATATCAAGGCCCTGGCATAATGGTCTGTCTTCTTTCAAAAGGCACTGCCCTTGCCCTCAGGGGGTTCTTGCTGTCCTATTAGAGAATGTAGCAGAACTCCCCAGGATGGGAATTCAATATTCTTTTGGTTATTGTGTGGGATCTCCACCTACTGAAACACTGTCCCATGAACACATGAACATATTCATATGCTTTAGAGGCATGCCCCAGGTGAACCCCCTCTCATACATCCCCCCATCATTGACACCCCACAACAGTGAGCCTCCCCTACCACTGCTGTAACCCTTCTGTGACCTAAAATTTCTTCAAAAATGAAGCCAACAAAATAACCAAATAAAATTAATAAGAAAATGAATGATTTAAAATGATAAAATACAAAATTTTTTAAAAAATTGAAATAATAAAAAAAATTAAGACATTGTGTCTTTCATCACTATAAGATATGTACAGTGACATTTTCTTCCATATATTCCCCCAGTGTCTTTTTTATAAATTTTATCTTCAAAGAAGTTTTAGGATACAGAAAAGTCCCAAAGAGAATACAGGTAATTTCCACATACCAAACACCCTCTCATTTTCCCCCTCTCCCTTGTTAATAACATTTTACATGCAGATGGTATATTTGTTGCAATTGATGTACAAATGTTGAAGCATTGCTACTAAACATGATCAATAGTTTACATTATTATTTACATTTTGGATTGTACACTTTTGTAGGTTTTGATGAAATTTGAAGTGGCCTGTATCTCTTATTTTAAGATCATGCTGAACAATTCTAATGCCCTAAAATTGCCTTACGTTCCGTCTATTCTATTCCTCCCTCCCCCTCCCCTCGGAATCTATGGTGACCACTACAGTTCAATTTTTGAAGAATAAGATTCATAAATATTTGCAATAATATGGAGGCCTTGACATATTGGTCTGCTTTCTTTTATTGGGCACTTTCTATGTTCTTGAAGGATTCTTGTCCCTCTATTGAGAACGTAGGCAGGACTCTCCAGG
>PVKH010008537.1:7153-19526 GCA_004027955.1 Chaetophractus vellerosus | reverse complement strand
CGCCTGCAAATCGAGCACAGCCAGCCACCCGCGAACTGAAAAGCCGGCCGTGATGGAAGCAGAAGCCGCCCACAAGCGGGGAAAGCCACGCCTGCGCAGTGACCAAGTCTCGTTGCGTCGCCGCAACGGGGGGGAAGGGGAGATATGTAATAAAATAAATAAATCTTTAAAAAAAAAAAAAAAACTCAGTAGAGGGATTTCAACAGGAGGAATAGGGGCTGTGGTAAGTTGGTAGAGGGTGGTGAGTAGAAGGAAGAAGGAGCTGAATAAGAAGGGAGTTAAAAATTGACAAAGTCTGGCAAATTGGAAAGAACATTTTACCATTACCAGGCTTTGTGAACCATTTACGGTAGAATAGTGTGATCTTGGATGAGTCACTTCATACGAGCCTCAGTTTCCTCCTCTGTAGGGAAAATAACAATTGTTTTGGCGATATCATGGGCTTGTCATACAGAACAACTAGACTCTAAGCTCTGTGATAGATATGACCTCTATCCTCATTTCCTAGTTACTAAAACAAATACCATAAAATGATTTGGCTTAAATAATGGGAATTTATTGGTCCACAATTTTGAGGCTAGGAGAAGTCCAAAATTGAGGCATTAGTAAGGCCATGCTTTGTCCCCAAAGATTGTGGCATTCCAGGGAAGGCTGCTGGGCATTCTTGGTCTTGGGCTTTTTGTCATGTGGCAATGCACATGGCAATGTCTTCTCCTTTCCTCCTCTAGGTTCCATTGACTTTTGGCTTTCTCTCTCTGTGACCTTCCCTATAAGAGGGGCCATCCAGTCACAGGATTGGGTTAAGATTAAGAACAAATTTTTCTGGGGTACATAACTCCAAGCCACCACAACCTTCTTATCTGTCTTGTTTATCAATGTATCCTTCACCAAACATGGATAACACGACTTAGGCACTTAATAAATATATTGCATAAAAGATACATTTCAAAAACAGGGATATGGTTTTATAGCTGTTTTGCATTGAGAGCTATATCAGATATTAATTGTGTATATATATATATACACACACATATATGTGTGTGTATATATATACACACATACACACTATATATATAGTTTTGAAGATGTCCTTTACACAATCAAAGAAATGATAGACACACTTGGTATTTCTTTTACTTCATATATGCATAGCATTTTTTTTTTTTACCAAAGTAGCATCATCACAATTTCCTTTTACCCTTATAATACCTGTATGAAGTAGATTAGGAAAGTAACATTATCCCCATTTTACAGATAAGGAAGCTGAAGCTTATAAATGAAGAAAAGTAACTTGTTCAATGACATTCTCCACCTACTACCACTAACGTACAATCATGGGCATAAGGCAAGCTTCCTTACATACTTACCATACCCTTGTGTAATTTTTTTCTATTCCTATTTTCATAGATGCTGCAACCTTTCTAAGATCTTGGTTTTATGTAATGAAGTAAATACTGTATTTGTTATCCACAAATTCTTTGATACTTCTCAATTCAAGAGATTGAGACTTGAGTGTGGGCTAAACTTAAGAACTTGATTCTAATGAAAAGAATAAAGCAGAAGTATGAGACTTTGGAGATTAGGTCATTAAAAGCTACCATGGTTTCCATCTTGGTCATTCTCTCTATCTTTAATTATTTGCAGGAAGCTAGCTCCTCAATAGAGAGGCCAATGTGGCAAGAAACTGAGGTCATCAGTCAACAATTAGCAAGGAACTCAGCAATAAAGAACTAATTCCATATTTGTTCAAGCATTTCTATATTTATATAGTGAGACGATGGGGGCTGGCTATATTATGTCATGCTGGTTGAAATTTCTGGGCACAATAAATGACACAGAGGAACACTCAAATCATAATGTACACCCACGAGCAAGAAAAATTTTAAACTCAGAGCTCTCTCTAAATAGATTATATTGAATTATATATATATATATAAATATACATATGTATGTGTATTAAATTCATTAGTATATTTCTTTTCTCTCATATGGTAAAAAGCAGATGGACTTTGTAGTGAACAGGCTTGATTCTCATTTTGATGCCTTACTATTTAATCTTGAAAAAAGTGACATGTTCACCATTTCTGTTTCTGCATTTGTAAAATGAATGTGCTATTACTATGTTATAAGGCTATTCTGAAGATTAAATGCCTGATTCACAGAAAACACTAAAAGTATGAATTCCCTTTTTTCCCCTTGTCTTACCTTTCTTTTTTCTTAATATAGTTACTTAAACCTAAGTTGCAAATAGAAAAAACAAAGTTTTAAATGGCAACAGGCTCCATAAACAGTAGTTGAAAGGCAAATGAAGGGTAATATCTTAGTTTTCCAAGACTGCTATGACAAATGCCACACACTGATTGACTTCAGCAACAAGAATTAATTTTCTCAAGATTTTGGAGGCTAGAATTCCAAAATCAAGGTCATGACAAGCCATACTTTCTCCTGAAGACAATAACATTCTGGTGATGGCTTTCAAAAATCCTTGGAGTTCCTTGGCTATATATCTATGTTCATCAAATGATCTGCCTTTCCTTGTGTCTGCTCCTCTTGATTCCACTGACTTCTGGCTTCTACTAACTGACTGCATCTGAATTTCCTCTCTTTTTAACGCTCCAGTGATAAGCATTAAGGCCCACCTATAAATCCATTAAAGCCCATCTATTTGTGAAGATTCTATTCACAAATGAATCCATACCTTCACTGATAAAAGCATCTTCTAGAGTTCTATCTGCAAATAAGTTTATACTCACGATAACACTGATTAAAACTTGAACACAATTTTTTGTGGTGTACATATATAAATCAATTCCCAACAGGTAGATAATTTTATATGTGTACATTATCACAAAATTTTTTTTCCAGGGAAAAGCAGTAAAGTTTTTTTTTTATTATTATTTTTTATTTTTTATTTTTTATTATATATCCTCCCCTTTCTGCTTGTTCTTTTGCTGTATTCATTCTTGAGCTCTTCTGTGTCTGCTTGTCTCCCCCCCCCCCCCCCCCACCCCGTTGCGGCGACCTGCCGAGTCAGCTCACTATGCAGCAACCTTGCCTGCTCGTGGGCAGCCTTGCCTGCTCACAGGCAGCTTGTCCTGTTCACAGGCAGCTTGTCCTGCCCGTGAGAGCTTGCCCTGCCCATGGCAGCTTGCCCTGCCCATGGCGGCTTTGCCCTGCCATGGCGGCTTGCCTTCTCAAGGTGGTCTGCCTGCTCAAGGAGGCCCCGGGAACGGAACCCGGGGCCTCCCATGTGGTAAACCGACACCCTACCAATTGAGCTACAGCTGGCCCCCAGCAGTAAAGTTTTTATCTTTAAATGGAGGACTGGTCCATAACCATATATACTTTTTTCATTGACAGAAATAATTTTATCATGTGCATGGTCAAACCTAGAATTGACATATTAACATGGGTTGACTTTTTTGTTTCCCTGCAATATTCTTCCATTGGTATACTCTTGGCTTAAATATTAGACACTATTTAATTGATATTATTCAATGACAAGGTACTATACTTTTATTTTTTTAAATTATGTTTTTTATATTGGATAAAGCAAAGTAATAGTCTTGTAACCCATAAGGTTCTAGATTGTGAGAAATGGTCTCTAGGTGTTGTAGGCCAAAGAAAAATTATTGGAAGGATATTGGGAGCTCAGGGAATTAATGGAAGTAGGAGGACTATGTGAGATGGGAAGAAGAAAGAACAGCAATGGCAAATAAAAGAAAGTTAGGTCAGCCTATTCCTGCTGTGATGAGTATTCTTAAACCCTCTTTCTGTCATTGCACCTATAACCCAAGACTTAAATCCCAAAGATCAGCATCTGATTGACCAAGTTTAGATCACGTGTCCTCTCTTGGCTGTACCAGAATGGTGCTACCAAAATGGTTGGGAAATACTTGGATTTACCATCACACCAAAATTGTACATGATGGAGAGAAGCAATTCCCCCCAAACAAATGACACTATACAACAAGAGATAAAGGAAGCTGGGTTACAAAAGTGACAAATTTCTTCTAATTACTGTCTTGACTGACATTTTAAGGGAAGAGAGACTACACATGCCAATGAGGCTAGAGAAATGAAAAGGGGGATAATGAGATATGAGAGTTAACTTCCATAATTATTTGTAATATGAATATTGATAAGTGAATAAAAACATTAACATTAAATTATAAATTACTGATATTTTTGAATTAGGATACAGAATGAGAATGTAGAAAGACTAGAAAAAAATAGAATCTTTTGAGATTTACTTAAGGTTTTTAAAAAAGTACCCTTGTAATGGGAATCAAGACATTATTTAAGTATAGCAATATTTTGATCTACTTTGCAAATTAAATCACAATTAACCAAGAGATGTTATAATCTATTAGCAGAAAACAATGAGGGGGTAATTCTATATCTTTTTCCTTTATAAAGATTATGACCTGAGAAATTTTGCTAAGATTATCATCATTTTATTGGATAATCTTATTAAAAACAATCCACTCCCTAATAATTAATCCTTGGAGCTAAGGTAAACAGATTTTTATCACTCTATAGTGTGCAGCCCAAAATGTGGATAATTCAATAGCCATTCTCACACTTGCTTAATTTACCAGGTGAGCTGAAGTTTGAAAATCCTTAGCTCATTGATTCTTATCAGTTTGGGGGATGAGGGGAGGGACTTTACCAAACTAGGAACATAGATAAAATGCCTAGTTTTCTTGCTGTTATTTTGGTGATACCCTTCTATCTACTCTGCTAATACAGGAAAGAAAATAAATAAAAGACAATGATTTCAGTACAGATGTTAATTAATTGTACTTAAACTTTCAGACAGACTCAGAATTCCATCCCTTATTCTCCCTCAAAGTATTTTAACAAATGGAAATTAAATTTATCTACTTTTGCATCCTGAACTCTTTGACTGGAATAACTAATTAGAATATACTGAAAAGTGGATTTCTGATATAACCAGGCATTTTACAAGTGGAACTCCTGGAAGCAATATAATAAAATGGAGATTAAAGTACCTAACAAAATTTTATTGAATTATGTATAATGAAGACAGTAAGACTTTCCATCTAAATACCACTCAGTATTTTGGAAATTATCTAACTTGCCAAAAAAACTGTACTCTATGCAATATATACAATTAGTTATGTTGCCAAGTTGGTTTTGTTTTGCTTTTATGAGTATCATTTTTGTTATTTGTTATCTCAATTAAATTTGGAATACAGTAACAAATGAAATTTAAATAAATGTCTAAGAAATACTGCCTTTTCTAGATAGTCAGGCATTGCTTCTCCTCATTCTTTGTCTCTGTCAAGGAAACTGGTGCTATGTAGAATAATATGAGACTATCCAAAAATCCATCTTCACTTTTCAGTATTTCACACGCTTTTCAATTCTATTTCACAGTTTTTATAAAAAGTGTATTGTCCCTGCATTGTCACTATTTACCTGTACATTTTATTGCACAGCAGAACAATGAAAGTTGCTGTGTAGAATAAATAGGTTGAGGCCCTTTCCTATATCGAGATTGCAAAACTAAATTCTCTAGGACATATGGTGCATTATGTCCATCCTGCCTTTTAAACTACTGAAGAGAACTTTTCGAGTTTTAGAAGAGTTGTGCAAAATCATCTATTAAGAATCAACTGGTGGAACATCAACAATTATCCTGCCATTATGCATGATACATGCTATCAAGTATTAGAATACTCACATTAGAGAACTATCAATCTTCTACACTATATACCATCATCGGAAAAATTCTCTCTCAAGCTAGTGATAGTGATATTCAAATGGATAATATATAAATTGAATTTAATTTTATTAAAGTATAACAAATTCACTAAAATGAAGCCTAGTATTATAAGTTTTTATCAATTGTCAAAAAATCCCCTCTTGGGGCTGGCTGGATAGCCCAGTGGATAGGGCGCTGGCATACCACATGGGAGGCCCTGGGTTTGGTTCCCGGGGACCTCTCCTAGCGGGTAGACCGCCTTGAGAATGGCAAGCCGCCATGGGTGGGCAGAGCCGCCGTGGGCAGGGCAAAAAGCTGCCACAGACAGGGCAAAAGCCGCCACGGGCAGGGCAGGTCGCCCGGGAATGGAGCGCAGCCAGCCACCCGCGAACCGAGAGCCAGCCGTGAAAGGAAGCAGAAGCCGCCCACAAGTGAGGAAAGCCGCGCCTGCGCAGTGACCAGTCTCGGCGCGTCGCCGCAGCAGGGGGGAGGGGAGATATGTAATAAAATAAATAAATCTTAAAAAAAAAAAAATCCCTAAGTGGCAAAACCTGAAAAATTTTATTAAATTATGAAGTTTTGGGGAAAAGTTTCATAATAAAAATTATTTCTGAACAAATTATTCTGTTATATATGCAATATCCAATTGGCATATATAGATACAGGAACCAATATATTACTGCATTTTTATATGTGTGACTTTGTATCTCCACAATGTCCTTTGTGTAGTTCATACATTTATTATCAATATAATTAGATCAATCAAAGTTATTTCTTTATTTTTTATTTTACAGTTTCTCATCTTCCTCTCTAGGATGTTCCCTTAAATATGACATGGCCAAATCTTCCCCATTCTAAGGCTCAACTCAGATGCTGTTTCTTCTAGGAAGTCTTCTCTGATCTCTAGCTGGAAGTCATCTCTGTTGATTCATCTCTATCGACTACTACACAATTGTAGTTCTCTATCTTCTGTTAAAAACATGGATTCAGAGACCCATTTCAGATCCACTGAATTACTCAATAAGGGCAGCTAAATTTTTATATGTTCCCAAAGTGATTCCGATGCACATTCAGGTTGCCATATATTTTATTGATATCTCTATCTCACTTATTACTATCAACTTTGCTTTACAGTTATTTGTATTATCTATCTTTAATTCCCTATGAAAGGTAAACTCCATAAGGGCAGAATCTGTGTTCCTTATTCTCTTTATATCCCTAGCAGTACACAGTAGGTTTTGACAAATATGTGTTGGAGGAATGAATGAACTCCTGGGTGATTTTTAACAACATCCAAGTGGCATTTCCTAACATTTGCTATTATATTATTAACAATAATTCTACAAAATGCCTAGAACTTTTCTAATGTCAGGATCATAGGTATTAAGCAGTGGTGGAGAAAGATGTGAGGTAACACCCACTTGATGGCCGATGCAAACCTTATTATAATTTGGTTCTGCAGCAAAAATAGCAAGTAGAGGTCCATCTTATGTGTTATCTCTGATTTTTAATGGTTACATGACATTCTGTTGAGAAGGATTCTCCAGCTGTGGATAGATGCAGTATGTAATAATTCTGAGCACAATGATAGACACATTTTATGGCAAAGAGAATGAAAAATCACGGTGTGACTATCGAGAATTTGCCATTACTTACCTTCCATAAGAGGTAACAAGTGTCCTTTTCATGACACAAACAAAAGGCAAAATTCCAGGAGGTCACAAATTCAAATCCCTGCAGGGACCTTACAGGTAACACAAGTAAGTAAAGTAGAACAGGAGAGAATTGGGTATTTGAAGAGATTTCCACTCTAAAGAGCCATCAAGCACACAGTATGGCTGCCCAATTGTATTGCAAATCTGTAGGTTCACTATTATCAGCATTCCCTGCTTGGCAGCAGCAGCCAGCAAGCAAGATTTCTCTGGGTAAATCTCCTGACTTCTAATGCTAACAACCAATTTAATTTTCAAAATATTTCCAAGCCAGTTGGAAAACGTCTGCCTATTATACCTCATAACTTATTTGGATTCTATCTCTCTTCTGGATTGTGCAAAGTGATTGGAACAGTTAGAATCAATTGCTAATTTCAATTCCCCATTCTTGATAGAAGGGAACCTCCATGATGGATTCCTTTCACAGTCTCATCACAGAAAAGGCAGCTTCAAACAGTCTTTTGTTGGCTATTTTGTTTGAAGGTGGTGGATCTCTACACCTGACCTTATGGTGAAGGAAGGAACTGGATCATCAAAGAAAAGGATCAAGTACTCTTTTAAATTCAGGTGATTGAATTTCTATTCTCTTGTATTCAAAACATGCTTTAATAAAAGTGGGTAAACAAATAGGATGAAATAAAAAGGAAAATCATATTTGAAAAAATCCCTCCAAATAGTTTAGACTCACATTAAATTAAGTACTATTTGAATAACTACAGTTCAGCTAGGGGAAATTTTTTTTTTTTTAACATGATCAATACTGTGCCTTGCAACTCGCCTTCTCCCAAAAGCATGGTGTTAAACTCCTTGATTTAACAGTTTGATAGACTTGTTCTTTAATACATGGTCACAATGCTAAGTAACATCCTTTCAATTACAGAAAGCTCCAGGGCATTGAAGCATGTCTGGCATCATATTTTTCTCTTTCCTGAATGGTTTTTTTCAGCCATCACGTAATAGCACTAATATAGCCTGCTGACCTCAGAGCAAGAGCACCTCACCTGTGAAGGAGTGGTGATGTTGCTTGAATGCTTTGCATATAAATATTAATACCTGTTCAACTTTATTTAGCCCAGGAAATCTCTCAGAGGGTATAACTCAGGCAGTTTGACCACAAGCTATTATAATTAGGTCAGACGAGAAATGCAAACCCTCTGCCATTAGCCCTGTTTCTCAACTCTTCCAGTTTTAAAAACCCCCCCCCTGCACCTGACTGAAGGTTAGCATTTATGACCCAGTGTCTTTTAAGACAGCAGGGGGAGACATGGTTTTTGTTTTCTTTGAGTTCATTTAGAGTAAAGTCTTTCCAACATGTGCTAAAGTGATTTCATGATGGGCATTTCCATGTCAAAAAATTAGACCTCCCTCTTGGATTGACTCAGGAGGCTCTAGCCTTTTGGGTACTCTGCATTTGGGGAAATGGAAACAAATCAAAGCAAAACAAGGAGAAAAAAAATACCAAAATTGAAGCCAAAACCAAAGTGAAAATTCTCTAATAACAAAAACATCACTGGCAATTACACGAGTCTAAAAATTCTCATTTTCCTTGTACATTCCACTGACAGCAGCCTTATGAAAAGTGTATTTATTTATTATTTATTTATTATAAAAAAGTATCTTTACTCTTGGATCACACATGGATTCAAATTTTGCAGGGTAGGAGACCAATATATTCAGCCTTCTTGGTCAGGAAGTGTGAACCAGCCGGAGTAAGAGATGAATTACATTTGAAATTGATTTCCTGCCCTCCCCATGTCCACAGACTTCTGATGTTCCAGTTCATCCTTTATACGATTTGTGGTAGAAAATGAAATGGAAATCCAGAATCAGAAAACTTGGGTCAGATTTGGGGTTGGAGGCTAAGATACAGGGTGCCTTGTCAGGTATATATCAAAATCCAACCTGGAGGTTGTCTACCATGGGTTCCAGGTCTATGGTTTGATTTCGGATCCATGTCAGGGAGCCCTGTTGTGAGTGACAAAGATTGGCACCTGAATCCAGCAGCGTCTAAAAGGACCTCGAGTGGCTTCCCATGACCCACAGGATAAAGTTCAATCTACTTTTTTCAAAATTAAAGTCTCCTATGACTTGACCTCTGCCTACTTTCCTAGCAATATCTCTCCTGCTGTAACCGAGGGTTAAGAATTACCAAATAGTTATGGTTACCGAATTAATATATAGATGCCTTTTTACTTACTAGCCTTTGTAAAAGTAAATATCTGAAATTACTGAGACTTGATGAACTAGAATCCAGATGTCTTGATCTCTGATAGCGATTGTAAAACTATACAACCTTTACCTTGTGATTTTAAGAACCATGTGTCTGACCCTGGTATTGTACCCTCCCCAGCCTGTTTTATAGCCATAAAGTCTTTTATGATCACTAGACAACCTTAAAAGTTTAATAATGAAGGAAACTGAGCTAGCCCTACTCCATTTATTCATTAGCATAAACCTGCTAAACCTGGATACTTTAAAACTATCAGAATTATGGCGGTTTGGGAGAAAGATTTTAGACCATTAGGTCATCTGTTCTCCTTGCTATGTCCTGGCAATAAAACTCTTTCCCTCTTTGAAACCCCAGTGCTTTGGGAATTGGTCTTTGAAGTTCATCAGGCAAGAAGCTGCTTTTGCTGGGTATCACTGCTACCCTCTACATATTCACACATCTGCGCGGCATGGAAAATGACTTGCTAGTAAGTTTCTTAGCTCTATGTTTTTGCATATTCTCTTCCTTCTATCTGCTAATTCTGTCTCTTCCATCTTCCTTTTCAGAATTGCTAGTGATTAATTATTAAGAACCAGATCAAGAATCTGTTTCTCTGTGAATTGATCTGCAGTAGAATGCATTTTCCTTTGGGCAAACATTGTACCAGGTGTATCCTCTCATTATACCTTTGTCACACTGTATTGCTGCTATTATTATTATTATTATTATCATTATTATTATCTTTCAAAGAAGGCTGAGAAATTTTTCAGGTAAGTAGTATGTGGTCTTCATCTGCTTCCTCAATAAAGAATAAAATGTGGTATTTTACATATTTTAAATGCTCACAAAGTAATTGTTGAATAAAATGTTTATATCAGCAAATGGCTTGAGGAAGAATACAGATGTAGAAATATTGTTTGTAATGTCTTTGGAATATCAGTTAGGACTAATCTCTTTTTTCAGTCTCAACAATGCCTTGGGCCACTTCCAGTCATTCCTGTCTTGCTTTCCCCATTGAAATGCAACATTGTACTTAGAAGGCCTTCACCAAAAACTAATCTGACTGCCCGGCCTATTGCCTTTGCAAACTATACAATGCTTTTCACCCTTTTCTTTAGTTGAACTTATATTTTGTCAGCTGCTTTTGCCCTAGGAGTCCTTACTGGTCTCTGAATTTGGCGCAAAGGTTATTGCATATGGTGCCACATTTCTCCTTTGGGGACCCTGTCTTTTAGAAACTGAATAAGATAAAAAAACATAAAAATATTTTAGAAAATAAACATAAGGATATTAAACAAAAATAAAAATACTAATATAATATACACATAAAGAAAAATATGCTAGTGTTATGGCTTCACCTTTGAAGAGGCTATGGATCACAGAAGGGTCACAACAGGGACGGGAGAGGATCATTGGTGGGGCGTGTCAGGGTTGAGGGCCTCCTGAGGGCTTTGAAGATATCCAGGTCCTGTATCAGGGCAGATAGCCACAGAGTTTGGTGCCTTAACAGTGGGCCCTAATATGGAATCCTTGCTCCTGAGAGTACCAGAGAGTGACAGAGTCTGACTGAAATATGTCTTCACTGCACATGGTCCATCTGTATCTTCTATTCAAACCTATATTTGATGCCAGAGTTTTAGGTGTACTTCCAGAGACTGGAGACTATGGGCTGTCCATGCGCCAACTGGGTCCAGAGGCTCTGTGGACCTGCAATTCCTACTCTACAACTCAATGGACTCACCCAGGACACCTAGTGGGGAGATGATGATGGACGACGGCTATCCTGGGGAATGGAGAGAGCCTGCAGCTGCAGGCAGGATAATCTCTTCCATCATATCCACGGGATATAAGCCCCCTCTCACTTGGTGGTAGAGGGGACATCACCATCCTAGACTCCTTGGGAGTGGGGGGAAGAGCTATGGACTAGAGTGGACTTGTTGGTGTCTGTTATAGACTTGTGATTCACGCAATGGAAGAAATTACAAAATTATGTGGAGCCAGGGGCTACTGGATGCTTTGGGGGCAGGGAGAGGGAAGGGCAGTTGTAATATGGGGGCTTTTTTGGTACTTGGGAATTGTCCTGGGTGATGTTGCAATGGAGGATATAGGCCATTTTATATCATCATGTATCACGCAGAACTGTGTGGGAGAAAGGGTGGTCTACAGTCTGAACTGTGGTCTATGCTTGGTGGCAAAGCCCCAAAATGTGTATATCTATTACAGGTGATGTGCCACACTGATGAAGGATGTATATGTGGGAGGTTGTGGGAGGTTGTGGGAGGTGTGGGAGGTGGGGCATATGGCTACCCCTAAAATTTCTGTGTAACACTTATGTAATCGATGTATCCTAAAAAAAAAAACAAGATTAAATATTGAAAAAAAGAAGAAAAATATATTTTTGGAAAAGAAAAGAAATAGAATAACTATGAAATTTCTAAAAATTCTGAGTAAGATGGGGAGAGATTCCAGAATGTCCAGTGGCAGTATTCCAGGATTCACACATCTTATCTGAATTTTAGAAGTACATCCTGATTTAATGATATTCAGGTGTGCATCCTCTCAAAAGTATTAATATATGCTTTTTGAAAGCCAGGATCATGACATTGTATCTTTTCCCAAAAGAGCTGAAATATCTATCAATTCCATGGGCATTCAATATATTCTTATTAATTGATAAAAGCAGAGAACCTTTTTCTCTTTTACATATACCCACCCCCCCTT
>PVKH010008536.1:0-19453 GCA_004027955.1 Chaetophractus vellerosus | reverse complement strand
CCACGGGCAGGGCAGGTCGCCTGCAAATCGAGCACAGCCAGCCACCCGCGAACTGAAAAGCTGGCCGTGATGGAAGCAGAAGCCGCCCACAAGCGGGGAAAGCCGCGCCTGCGCAGTGACCAAGTCTCGGCGCGTCGCCGCAACGGGGGGGAAGGGGAGATATGTAATAAAATAAATAAATCTTTAAAAAAAAAAAAATAGAATTGTAACACCACTTCCTGACACTTCTCCCCTTTTCTGCTTAGTTTTTTCCATAGAACTTGCTGCTATCTTGCATATTATATATTTCACTGTGTTTGTTTGTTTGTTTATAGTCTGCCTTCCCCCCAATAGAGAGTAAGCTCAATTAGAGCAAGAAATTTAACCTGATTTGGTTACCCCTATATCTGCAGCATCTAGAACATTACCTGGCATAAAATAGATCTCAATAAATATTTGTTAAATGAATGATTTGTTGAAGAAACAAATATTCTATCTTGAAAAAAAATTTTTTTAATTAATGATTCAATATGCTGGGCATATTAAATTTGATTTTGGCTTGAGAAGAGTGAATTTCTGGATTGTATCACTCAAGAAAAGAAATTTGAGGAGTATGATGGAAATCAAGCAAATTCCTTAATATCTTTGTGAAAATGCCTAGTCACTTTTCTCATTATTCATTCAACTGTACCAAATTCTGAATAACTAAATTAATTGGAAGAACACAAGTGTCTAATGAAACAAAAGATAACTTTCAATAGCCATATAATAGCATAGTGCACACGATTTACCATTACATGTATGTAAATAGAGTCAAACACACTCTTTAAAAGATGCTATGAGATTTTTATGAGGATATATTCTACTATACATTAAGATATCTAATCATAGAATACAGAAGTGAGTCACTTCCTTTCTACAAACTGGAAGTATGATTTTGGTGTCAATATTTTGTTCTTTTCCTCAGGATGATTAATAACATGTCCTTCTATATTAGTCAGGTTTGGATATGATATACTGCATTAACAAAATATTTCTGTACATGTAATGACTAAACAACAAAGATTTATATGCATTCAGTCATCACAATTTGTGGAGTGCATATTTGTGAATTTGCCTACTTGCTAAAATTTATTTGCAACCTTTATATCAATACTTGCTATTATTTATTGGTCATTCATGGATATCTGCAAAGTGATGAAGCATTTGAGTCACCTAACATGCATGTTCCTAGCTGCGGTACAACAATGTAACGTTCTGCCTTCTTGTTTCAGCTCTTATACTTACTTATACATGTAAGTGCCCTTTTCATGGTATGGTAAGTGTCATGTTTTTCAGATTTTTGCGTTTTTGCTTGGTAATTTTTCTGCTTAAAGTGCTATTTAGTGTTTCCAAGTGCAAGAAAGTTATAATGTACTTGTGGTGGCTTGGAGTTATGTACCCCAGAAAAAGATATGTTCTTGAGATCTTAATCCATTCCTGTGGGTATGAACACACTCAAAATAGGAACTTTTGAAGTTGTTATTTTTAGTTAAGATGTAACTAACTGAATCAGTTGGGCTTTAATCTGGATAAATGAAATTCAGAAATAAAGAGAAAAAAAAATCAAAGAAGAAGCTGGAAGTTGATGGAACCTGGAGGAGAAAGGAGAAGGTATCAACAGGTCCATTGACACATGACAAAAAAGCCAAAAGAAATTTGAGAAGTGTGGTGGAAATCAAGCAAATTCCTTAATATCTTTGTGAAAATGCCTAGTCACTTTTCCCATTATTCATTCAACTATACCAGATTTTGAATAACTAAATTAATTGGTGATTAATCAATTCTGACAGCCAACACCAGAATTGTGCAGGCACTGGGGAGAAAATATTGCCTTGCTGATGCCTGATAATTGGACTTCCCCTAGCCTCAAAACCATGAGCCAATAAATTCCCTTTGTTTAAACCAACCCACTGTATGGTATTTGTTTTAGCAGCTAGGAAACTAAAACAGTGCCTTATGAAGAAAATACATGTGTTAGACAAGCTTTGTTCAGGCATGAATTATTTGCCAAGATTTCAATATTAATGAATCAACAAAATTCATTGAATAAGGCATCTTTAAACAGAAATACATGCAAAACAAGGCTATGTATTGGTTGGTTGACAAAAATGTTGGGACCAGAGATTTACAGGAACCTAACCCTACATTTCTGCTAGGAGCAATGGTTCATTATTTGCTAATTTAGTGTTCATTGTGACTTTATTTAACATAACTACTGAAAATAATGAGAACTCACAGTTATTTGCACTATATCATATACAGCATCCCAAAAAAGGTCATCCTAATGACATTTTTTGCAGGAAAGAAAAAGCTGATCATAAAATTCATACAGAAATTCAGGTAAATGGAGGAGACAAAAAAAATTTGAAAAGAAAGAAAATTAGGACTCACTCTTTCTGATGTTAAACCATGCAAGAAAGCTACAGTAATCAGAGTGAGGTACTAACATAAGGATAGAGATTTACATCAAGGGAATAGAATTGAGAGATGAGAAATAAATCCATATATCTAGGGTCAATTGATTTGCAACATGGATGCCAGGAACATTCAATGGGAAAAGAAGAGTCTCTTCAACAAATGATGCTGGGACAACTGGATTATCCACATGTAAAAAAATTAATTTGGACTCTTACCTTGCAACATATATCTAAATGTGGTTAAAAGGGGATATTTTAAGAATAAAAATTAAAAAAAAAAACACAGAGGACTATACAAAACAGTGAACCCTATTGTAAATGATGGACTATGGTTAATAGTACAATTATAAAAATGTTATTTATGAATTATAACAAATGAACCAATGAATGCAAGGTGTTAATAATAGGGTGGTACATGGGGACTCTATTTTATGCATGATTTTTCTGTAAACCTACAAGTTCTCTAATTAAAAAAATCTTCATAACCTTGAATTTGTCAATGGTTTCTTTGGTATGACACTAAAACAAGAGTAACAAAAGAAAAAAGTAGATTAAATGAAATTTATCAAAATTTAAAAAATATCTTTGAATATCAAAGGAAGCTATCAAGAAATAGACACCCCACAGAGTGGAAAAATATTTAAAAACTGGGGTTCAAACAAAAGCTTGGACATGAATGTTCATGGCAGCATTATTCACAATAACCAAAAGGTAGAAACAACTCAAATGTCTATCAACTGATGAAAAGATAAAATGTGTTACATTGATACAACGGAATATTATTCAACTATACAAAGAAGTGAAGTATTGACACCTGCCACCACATGGATGAACTTTGAAAACTTTATGCTAAATGAAAAAGGCAAGCATAATTTACATGAAATATCCAGAATAGGCAAATCAATAGGGACACAAAACAGATTAGTGATTGCCAGGAGCTGTAAGAGGGAAGGATGGAGAGTGGCTGCTCAATGGGTATGGAGCCCATTTTGGGTCATGGAAATGTTTTGGAACTAGATATGGGTTATGATTATACAACATTGCGAATGTATTAAATGCTACTGAATTGAGCACTTTAAAATTGTAAAATTGGTGACTTTTATGTTGTGTGTTTTATTATGATTTTTAAAAATCATATTTCAAAGCCTTAAAAGTCAAAAGAATAACACCATGACAAAGTAGAATTTAACACAGTTATGCAAGGTTGGTTTAACATCTGAAAATCAATTAGTTAATTATACCATATTAATAGAACAAAAGACAAATAGCACATGGCCATCTAATAGACATGGAGATACCTTTTAGAAAAATCATTTTCATGATAAAAACATTCAACACTAGGGTTAGAAGGGGACCTTCTCTATCTGATCAAATGTACCTACAAAAAAAATCACATATAGCATCACACTTATGGTGAAAGGACAATAGATGCAGAAAAAAGCATTTGGCAAAATCAAAAAAACACACGTGATAAGAACACTCAATAAACTAGGAGTGGAAGGAAAATTCCTCAACTTGATAAAAGGCATTTATAACAGAAACACAGTTAATTTCAAATATAATTGTGAAAGATAGAATGCTTTCCCTGAGGATCAGGTACGGGAAAAGTATATTAGCTCCTGCCACTTCTCTTCACCTTGTATTGGTGAGTCTAGCCAGGGTGAGTGGCAAGAAAATGAGTAAAAGGCATTCATATTGCAAAGTGAAAAGTAAAATTACCTCATTTGTAGATAAATATAAAGCGAATCTTCACGTGCTTGGGTTAGGCAATTGCTTTTTAGTCAACCCAACAAAAGCATGGATGACAAAAGAAAAATAGATTAATTGGACTTCAACATAATGAAAACTTTTCTACTTCAAAGAGCATCATCAAGAAAATGAAAAAGCAACTCACAGAATGGGAGAAAATACTTGTAAAATATATGTTGTATAAGGCGCTATTATCCAGAATATATTGAAAACTATTAAAAATCAATAATAAAATTACAAATAACCCAATTAAAATGGCAAATTATTTGAACACATTTATTTCTCAAAGGAAACTCAAATGGCTAATCAGCACATAAAAAGACACCCAACGTCAGGGAAATGTTCTCTTATAGTCATTAGGGAAAATCATAATGAAATTCCACTTCATACCTACCAGGATGGCTATAATCAAAAAGACATTTACAAGTGTTGATGAAGAGGTTGTGGAGAAATTGGAAATGTTACATGTTGCTGAGAATGTACAATGAATCAACCAGACTGGAAAAAAGTTTGGTAGCTTCTCAAAATGTTAAACGTAGACTTTCCATAGGACCCAGCAATTCCACTCCTATATATTCCAACTCAGAGAAATGAAAACATACTTCACACAAAACTTTATTCACAAATATTCACAGCAACATTATTCATAAAAGCTAAAAAGTGGAAACAGCCCAAATGCCCATATTCTGAAGAATGGCTAAGCAAAATGTGATATATTCATACATTGCAATCTTATTTTTTCACTAAAAATAAATACTAAAGTAAAAAGTACTGATACATGCCACAGTATGGATGAACCTTGAAAACAAATGCTAAGTGAAAGAAGCAGTTATAAAAGACCACATATTGTACTATTTCATTTTTATGAAATGTGCTGTATCGGCAAATCTATAGGGAAAGAGAGCTGATTGGTCTTTTGTCTAGAGATGGTGGGTCATGGAGAAATGGCTGGAGAATGAATGCTAATGGACTCACCATTTCTTTTAGAAAGTGCAAATTAAAAATTAGAATGTGGTGCTAGTTGCACAACTCTGTGAATTCACTAAAAATCATTGAATTGTACACTAAAATGGGTGAAATGTTTGGTATATGCCTTATATCTCAATAAAGCTGTTTAAAAATTATCCCATCAAAGTGACTCTGTTATTCTACTTTTGAATATTGCAAGAGTTAGTAAATTACCCACTGATTGATATTTCAATGTTTCTAGTTTTACTCTATTAAGAAGAATTCATCCCTAAGCCCCCTAAACACCCCTAAGCCTTTGTGGACCAAGTTTCCTGCTAAAAAGTTAAATTCATCAGCACCCAAGACAAATATTTACTTGCCCACCATGTATGCCAGACTCTTCTAGACTCTGGTTATGGGATGGTGAACTATTCAGAGACACAGTACTCTTGATATCTTCAGGGCAAATATTACCTGACAATAAAAGAACCTTCAGAGCTATACTGCTATTTTTCACCTACTCCTCTTAAGCAAACGGTTGAGACACAATATAAAGGAAGTAGCAATAATTTTATGGCCATCACAACTTCTGGAATGGCATCAACTATAATTCCTTCAGACACAAGTAAAACTCGGAAAGAAAATTTTGTATTGCAATGACAGTATCATACACATCACTGAAAAACATAAGCAGCCTTGCAATATTCTAACACTTTACTGTGTAAACTATTATGTTCACCAAAAAAAAGAAGTGATTTGTGTATTGGAGGTATTTTGGCTCAATGTGAGTGTTTTTCATTTCTTTTTACTTATTGTATTTTAACTTTGAAATGTCCATTTGGAAAATGTTCTCTTCCTACTCAGAAACCGCTTATCCCTTTCTGTTTCCTATTAGAATTCGTTTCTTGGCCTGAGGAAGACTTCTCTCAGTCATTCAAAATATTGGTTCCCTTTTAATAGATGGAAAGATTGGACATAAATATGGTTAAAGTGGGAAGATCAGAAGGAAAGTTGATAGATTTGTCATGTGCATCAGGTAAATTTTTAAACATCTTGGATTTTTCCTTTCTTCATTTACAGAGACACTATTTTGGTTCAGGATTTTTAATCTTTTTTCTATATTTTGATGTGTCTTCTGACTGGACTCTGGCTGCAGGCATAGTCCCCTCTAAATTGTTTGTTCAAATCAGTGTTCCTGAAAGACCACATCACCTGCTATCATTCCTTAGTGATGGCTATCAGATGAAGTCAAGTGCTTTATCTTACAAATTCAAGATCATTGTTCATGAGGCTTTATCTTACAAGTCACCTGTATATCAGAGCACTCTCTATTGCTCACACTGTGTCCCTGTATAATGTCTATTTCCTTTTCCATAAATATATCCTACTTTTCATTTGAGATAGGTATAATTATTCATTGAATCCTTTCTGTATTAGCGTCAAGGCATTATAACCTTCTCCTGGCTATATGTTCTTTACCTTTTCTCACTTCATATATATGTACGCATACATGTATGTGTGTGTATTTATATATATATATTATCGAATCTTTCTTAAGTTCATTTATGAATGTATATCTTTACAGCAACTGCTTTTATTCTTTTTATAAAATTTTTGGATGACATTCAATTATTCCAAAAATATTTACTCATTCCCCATCATGTGCCTGATACTAAACTATATGCTGAAAATCTAATAGTGAAGAAAGATGGTGTAATATCTGCCCCAGTAGTTAATAGCCTAGTGGGATTTTAAAAATTATGTATCTTATCAAATGACCTCTGTGTAAGACTCATGTTTATATGATTGTGGCCATGCCACTTGCCCTGTCACGCTCAAATTTGCAAATAAATCTGCAGGGTTAAAATTCATGGAACATAGCTCTGAGACTCCCATTTCTCTAATTTAAAAAGTTCAGTAGCTCCCTACATCTTAACGGCTTAAGTATAATCCCAGCAAGGTCTCCACACTTTGTCTCCAACCTGACTTTCTAGGCATATTTCACTAGATAGTGAGTTTCTACACATATCTCATTAGATTGTGAGCTCTCCAAGGATAAGAATTATGCCACACACTTTCATTTTTTTCCTTCATCATTCTTGACTGGTGACAAACTGCTTCTTATCTCTCTCTATATATACATGTTTTTCTAATCTAATGCTTCTTTCTCCATTGGAATGTCTTCTTTACCAACTTAAAGTGTCATGTTCTCCCTCAAATGCCAGCTCCTGGATAAAACATGTCCTTTTCTCTCTCTCTAACCTAAAGTGACCATTCCCTCATCTAAATGCCCATGACAATTTTGTCTCTATCGTTTACAGAATTTGACTTGCCCTCCTCCTTTTTCTTCTTTTAAAGTTTTTATTTTCAAATGATTTAAAATTTATAGGATAGTTGCAAAAATAATACAAAACCCATACAGAGAGCTCCAGATACCCAGGTCCACAATTTATAACATTTGACAACTTTTGCTTATCATTCTATCTATGTATCAATCTAATCTAATCTAATCTAATCTAATCTAATCTAATCTAATCTAACCCATCATTTCCTAAATATTTGAGAGTTCATTGTATACATCATGCTCCAGAAAATTTAATACTTCAGGTATTTTCCTAAGAACAAATATTTACTTATATTACCCACCTTAAGTACAGTTATCAAGTTCAAGAAATTTAACATTGATATAAAGCCTGCAGTTTGTATTCCAATTTTTTTCGTGTCCCAATAATGTCCTTTGGGGCATTTTCTCTGCCATTACTAGATCCAGTCCAGAATCATATATTATTTTTAGTTCTCATTGTCTCTAGGTTCTCTCTCTCTCTCTTTATTGTGGAAACTTAAGTACAACATGAAATTTCCCATCTCAATCCACCTAAGCATACCATTCAGTAGGATTAATCATATTCACAAGGTTGTGCTACCCTCATCACCATCTATTACCAGAACCTTCCTACAACCCTAAACAGAAACCCTGTACCTATTATGCATTAATTCCACCCCCATCCCCATAAACTGTAGTCTACTTTCTGTCCCTGTGAATTTGTATATACCAGCTATTTCATATACGTGGAATCATACAATATCTGTCCCTCTGTGTCGGAGTTATTTCACTCAGCATAATGTCTTCACATTTTATCCATGTACCAAAACTTCTTTTTTTAGGGCTGAATAATATTTCATTGTATGTATATACATTTTAATTATCCACTCATCTGCTGATGGCATTTGTGTTGCTTCTATCTTTTGGCAATTGTGAATAATGCTGCATGAAAATTGGTGTTAAAAAGATCATTCTGAGACTCTGCTTTTAATTATTTGGGGTATATACCTAGAAATGTGATTGCTGAGTCATATGGTCATTTTATGTTTAACTTTTTCAGGAATTGCCAAACTGTTTTCCACAGTGGCTGCACCATTTTCATTTCTACCAGAAATGTACTAAGGTTCCTACATCTTTTCCAAAATCTGTTATTTTCCATTGATTTTAAATAATAGCCATTCTAGTAGATGTGAGGTGGTATCTCATTAAAGTATTGATTTGCTTTTCCCTAGTGGCTAATGATATTGAACATGTTTTCATGTGCATGTAGATATAGACCATTTGTATATCTTCTTTAAACAAAAGTCTACTCAAGTCCTTTGCCTATTTTTAAATTGGGTTGTTTATCTTTTTGTTATTGAGTTGTTGGTGTTCTTTATATATTCTGGATATTAAACTCTAATCAGGTATGTAATTTCCAAATATGTTCTCTCATTCTGTTGGTTGCCTTTTTACTTTTCCTTACTTTGCTTTGACAAATTAAAAAAAAACTTTTTGGATAGCTCCTTTTCATTCAAAATCTATTTTCTTTTAACATTTTAGGTCCAAACAATACTGAAAACTTCACTTGGTTCAATCTAATAGTACAGAGAATGATGTCACTCAGCTCTGAATCTCAGCTTCAGGTTAAAACCTTACAGTCTGAGGACCTTCAATAAAATTAGGCATGATGAATAGTTCAATGGTCCAAGACAAAAAATATAACACTACCGTGCAAAGATTAGTGAAAAACAATCTCCATAAATGCTTTCATATATGCTTGAGGAAAATATTATTTTCCTGACCTTTTCAGCTATCTACAGTTAAAACAGAGACCAAAAAATGTATGGTTGTTCTGGGGGTAATTTGAGTCTAATTCTGAGGCAAATTCTCAACTCAAATTCCCCAGGGGTTTAGTCCAGATTACCATGAGTGAGAGCTTCAGAATCACTTTTAATTAAAATGATTGCTCCTAAAAGTGCTGAGTAGTAATACTCCTTCACAATGGTCCAGAAAAAGACATTGTTGAAACGTATATATGTCATCTATTATCTACAATAGGGCTTCCATTGGAGGGGCAAAATAAAGGCCATTCATTCATTCAGATACTCAACTTTAGTAAGTGTGAATCCTTTGAATGGAAGCTGAGGAAAATATGATCCTCAAGAACACCACAGTCCAGTGTGGATAACAGAGCAAACCCTAATACTTCATTGCAGCTACCTTTTACTCCCTTCCCCGTGGCCCTTCATTCCCTATCTCTGCCATTTCACTGCTTCCACAGTGCTTCAACTGATAAACTTTTCAAACAGGATTGCTGTTTTTACATATATGCCTCCCCTATTAACATGTGAACATGTTGACAGCTTTTCATGGCTTTATCCTTAGTATTTAGCACAAAGTTGGTGCTCAGTAAATATTTGTTGTAAGTGTAAATGAATTAAGGAAAAACAAAGAATAAGGATATGTCATTCAGGAAAGCATATTGAGGAGAACAGACAGATAAAGGGATGTTTGAACTGGTGTTGGAGGGGAGAGGGGGTTGTGGGGAGAGTAGAGCATTCCATGAAGAATATTATCTTTTCAGTGACTAACAGAGTGTTCTCTCATAGCAGGCTCTCAAAAATAGGAACAAAACCTAGGGGGCAGTATCAAAGGGTATAAGTTCAAACTCTAGCCAGACCACCATGATTTTTGACTGTCAGCTTAAATCCTCTGGTTTTCCAACTACAAACTCCTCCAGAATTCAAATTTAGTTTATAAAGCTAACTGAGATTATATAGATAAATTACTTTGTGAGTAAAACTGCTGTTGGAATGAATGAATTTATGAAATATTCCAAGTCTCACTGTGTCTAAAGTGAATTGGCTGTGGATAAATGGGAGCCTGTGGTTATACATATCTGATGTAGTAGACTATTGGGCTAAAGAAAGTTGTTGGAAGCCTGAACTGGCTGGGTGAGTTATTTCTTCCCTTGGCATTTATTATGCACCTAGCTTTGAGTCATAGTTGAATGCTGTTTCTCAAACCACTGAAATCCATCTGACCCTGAACCAAATTGCCTTCTCAAACTAAACGCATTTTAGAACACAGTGAAGAGGACAAGGAGTTTTTTGTTTTGTTTTTGTTTTTTTAGAAATGAGAGAACAAGACATTTTGAAGGAGTTAATACATTCTCAAAGGAGGAAAATATTACCCTAGCATTTAATTAAGAGCTCAGAGATTGTTTCTCCCTTGATGGTTCTTAGCTAAACATGACCACTTGCTGAGAGACACTGCCTCAAAAAAATTGCCTCAAACAAAATGCTGTTCTCTCAGCAGCAAGCAATCCCTTGTCGGTGTAAAGAATATTAGAAAATTTTTTTTGTAAAAAAAAAAGGTTTTTCAATAGCAGTTTTGTCTCACTTTGTGCTTTTTAACTTTTTATTTTGAGATAATTTTAGAATTGCAGAAGAGTTGCAAAAATAGTACGGAGAGTTCCATATACCCTTTTCCCGGGCTCTCCTAATGTCAACATGTTATATAACCATAGTGCAATTAGCAAAAGGAAGAAATTAAACCATTGCAATGCTATTGACTAAACTACAGTCTGAAAAAAGATTTTCCCAATTTTCCCACTAATGTCTTTTTTCTGTTCTAGGAGCTAATCCAGGATGTCATATTTTATTTAGTTTTCATGTCTCCCTAGTATATTTCAATCTGTAATAGTTCTTCAGTCTTTGTTTGTTTTTTGTGACCTTGAGGCTTTTGAAGAGCACTGACTGGTAATTTTGGAGAATGTCCTTTAATTTAGGTTTGTGCTTTATTTTCTTATGATTGGATTGGGGTTATGCATTTTGGGAAGAATGCCACAGAGGTGATGTGCCCTTTTCAGTATATTGTAACAAGATTGCATGATGTCAAAATGTCTTCCTGGTGATGTTAGCCTTTATCCTTGGTTAAAGTGGCAGCTGCCAGCGTTTCTCCACCGTAGTTACTATTTTCCCCTAGCAATTAATAAATATTTGAAGTAGACGAATATATGAATACATTCTATCTCTCTTAAATTTCCATCCACTAATTTTCACATCTGTCAATGGACCATGCCTACAGCCACTATTTATGTGTTGTAATGATACTTTCCTATTTCCTTCTTTCTCTCTCTTTTCCTTCCTTCCTTCCTTCCTTCCTTCCTTCCTTCCTTCCTTCCTTCCTTCCTTCCTTCCTTCCTTCTTTCTTTCTTTCTTTCTTTCTTTTTCTTTCTTTCTTCTTTCTTTCATGTTGTATGGGGTTAAGGATGTTTATTTTATTATTAGAGTTATAAAGCAATAATACTATTACTTGTTTTCTTGCTCAAACTGTTCCACGATGGGCATTGGGTGCTTTGATTTTGTTATTTTAAATAAAATTTATTTTTAGAACAGTTTTAGATTTATAGGAAATTTAAGAAAATAGTACAGAGATTTCTCATATTCTCCCAGTTTCCCCTATTATTAATACTGTACTCTTGTGTAGTGACTATGCCATAATTAATGGCACTAATATTGATATATAAATATTAACTAAAGCATAAGGTTTACTCAGATTTCCTTTTTCTGTTCTAGGATCCCATTCAGGATGTCAATTACATTTACTTCTTATGTTTCCTTAAGCTCCTCTTGGCTATGACAGTTTCTCAGACAGTCCTTGATTTTTTTTTTTTTTTTATTCCTTGTTTTTGGTGACATTTCTTGAGGAGTACTGGTCAGGTTATTTTGTAGAATGCCCCTCTATTGGAATTTGCCTGATGTCTTTCTCATAAGTAGACTTGGGTTATGACATTTTGGGAGAGGAAAAGTGCCGTTTTCATCTCATCATAGCATAAAAACATCCTATTAATACCATTTCTCAGTGTTGAAGTTGACCTTGATCACCTGGTGAGAGAGTGATTGTCAGTCTTCTCCACTTAAATCTACTCTTTTTGTTCTTCCCCCTTTCCAAACTGTACTCTTTGGAAGAAAGTAACTATCAAACAACCCACACTTAAGCAGTGGGGTGTTATGCTCCCACTGCTTGACAGCAGAGTATCTACATAAATTATTGGGGATTCTTCTGTATGGGGATATTTGTCTATTCTCTCATTTTTAAAATTCATTCATTTGCTTATATCATTGTAGACTAATGGATATTTATTTATTTTATAGTCTGTGTTACAGTAATATACTCCCTTATTTCTTCTTTGATCATAAAGTTCTAGTTTTAGGCACTTGGGATATCTTTCAGTTGGCTCCTGTGTCCCTTTAACACAACCCCTCATTGTCTTTTGTTCATTTTTTATCACTTTCTTGCTTCATCATACTATAAGAGGCTCCACATCTTTCTTGTATACTTCCTGCGCCATCAGCCATTTCTCCAGGAAGCAATCCTGGTCCTTTTTATTAGAAACCAAGATCTAGGCCTCAGGTATGCCTCTGCTACATCCCTGTCATAAGTTTCAGACCTTGCTACTGGCATCAGCCTCCTTGCTTCAAGGTTTTTCTCCTTAGGAATGCTGGCTTCTCAGCTTTTTCATCCACCATCTTGAAAGACGGGAAAAAACCCGTATGTAAGTTTCTGTGTGGACATAAGTTTTCAAATTGGTTGGGTAAGTACCTAATAGTGCAATTGATGAATTGTAAGTAGGACTATGTTAGCTTTTCAAGAAACTGTCAAACTCTTCCAAAATGCAAGTATCGTTTTGCATTCCCACCAGCAATGAATGAGAACTGCTGCTCTCCTGAATAGTCACCAGCATTTCAGTTTTCCTTTCTAATAGTTATGAAGTGGTATCTCATTTTTGTTTTAATTTGCAATTCCCTAATGACAATTGATGTGGAGTATCTATTCATATGCTTATTTTTCATGTGTACATTTTCTTTGGGGAGGTGTCTGATCAAATTTTTTGCCCATTTTTAATTGGGTTGCATTTTATTGTTGCCTCTTAAGAATTCTTTTAGTATTTTGGATAAAAGTCTTTATCAGATATGTGTTTTGCAAATATATTCTCCCAGTCTGTTGCTTGTCTTTCTGTTTTCTTAAAAGTGTCATTTGCAGAGCAGAAGATTTAAATTTTAATAGAATCCAACTTATATTTGTTTTTGTCATAGATTGTGTTTTTAGTGTTGTATCTACAAACTCATTACCAAATACAATGTCACCTAGATTTTCTCCTATATTTACTTCTAGAAGTTTTATTGTTTTGAATTTTATATTTAGGCTTATAACTCATTTTGAGTTCATTTTTTTGTGAAAAATGTAATGCCTGAGTCTAGTTTTATATTTTTTCACGTGGACAGCTAATATTTCCAACACAATTTTACAAAAGACTATTCTTTTATCTATTGGATTGCCTTTGCTCCTTGTCAAAGATCATTTGACTCTATTTGTGTGGGTCTATTTCTCAGCTTTCTATCCTATTCCATTGGTCTATGTGTTTTATTCTTTCACTAATATGACACTGTCTTGATTACTATAGCTTTACTAATGTCAGTCCTACAACTTTCTTCTTCTTTAGTATTTCATTGATTATTCTGGTTCTTTTACCTGTCCATATAAACTTTAGAATCAGCTTGTTGATATCTATAAGATATCTCACTGGGATTTTGATAAGGATTGGGTTAAATCTAGAGTTGAAAATAATTGATATTTTTAAAATGAGTCATCCTATCCACGAACACAGAATATCTCTAGTTGCTTAGACATTCTTTGATTTCTTTCATATAGCTCCTGTACAGGTTTTGTTAGGTTTATACCTAAGTATTTCATGTTTTGGTGTTGCTCTAAATGGTATTATGTTTTTAGCTTCAAATGTCAAGTTTTTATTCCTGGCATAAAGGAAAGGAATGGTTTTTTGCATATTATCCTTGAGTCCTGTGATCTCGCTATAATTGCTTATTTGCTCCATAAGTATGTTTATTGATTCTTTGTGATTTTCAACAAAGACAATAATGTCATATGTGAATAAAGATAGTTTCATTTCCACTTTCTTGTATTAGTCAAGGTTCTCTGGGGAAAAATATCCAAGAGGAGATAGATAGATAGATAGATAGATAGATAGATAGATAGATAGACAGATTGGTATGTAGATAGATAGATAGATAGATAGATAGATAGATAGATAGATAGATAGATTTATTATAGTAATTGGTTCACACAACCATGCGGATTGATAAGTCTTAATTCTGTAGGGCAGGTCACAAGATGGGAACTCTGATGAAGGTTTTTGACAAATTCTCCAGGAGAAGCTGGCTGACTGAAGTAGAAATGGAAGTTTTTCCTTCTGATTGCTGAAATCATCAGTTCTCCCTTTAAGGCCTTTAACTGATTGGATGATTCTTCTCTCACTGCTGAAGGCAGTCTCCTTTGTTGATTGTAGATGTGATCAGCCATAGATGCAATCAACTTACTTAAATCCACAAAATACCCTCAAAGCAGCAATCAGGCTAGTGCTTGCTTGACCAAACACCTGGACACCATAACCTAGCCGAGCTGACATGTGAATTTAACCATCATACTTCCTAATCTGTGTGTACACCTTTTATGTCTTATTGTGCTAACTAAGGCTTCCAATATGATACTGAATAGGAGTGGTGGGACGGTAAATCCTTGCCTTGCTGATGATCATAGGAAGCAAGTATTTAGTTTCTTACCATTAAATATGATGTTAGCTGTGGGTTCTTTGTATATGTTCTTTGTCAAGTTGGGGAAGTTCCTGTATAAGTGCTATTTCTAAATGAAGGTTTAATTGTCATCCCACAAAACAAACAACTATAAGAAGTTTCTCAGAAGAAATTTGGTGGAAAATTACTCCGTTCCTTTGAGAAGAGAAAAAATAATTCCTAAAATTTGCATTTCTCCAATCCCAGCTCATTGCCTTCTTTCTTTATCAAGCTCTTCCTTCAGTTTGGCATTCCTGTTAGATTAGATCACATTCATGTCCACTATTTGGAGCATTTGGTCTCCATTTCTCCAATAACACCGTGGACGAGGCTTTCTTTTGGCTTTTTCATTCTGTCCTGCAAATTCTGATACTTTTTTGCAGTGTCTTGTATTTCAGTATCATGCTACCTTCCCTCACACCATTTCCCTTGAGAACCAGGGATATGAACCTTGAACAAAACCTGGATTTAAAACTTGTTACAATGCTTACCATCTATGTGACTGGGGCTAATCAGTGTTTCTGATCTCCAGTTTCCTAGGAGATGATAATTCTCTTCTTATCTTATTGGTAGTTTTGCGTATAAAGAAAAACTGATACCAATTGGCTGCCATAGTAGGCTTTTAATGAATGTTAAGATTTTTCTCTGTACTTGTGCATTTTAATATGTCTGTTTAATCAACCAGGAGTAATAGTAACTTCAGATACTATGGCAACATTGTGGGGTGGTTATTTTTAAGATCTTCCATTGCTCATCACTCACTGACTAATTCATTCAAGTAGACATATATTGCATACGTTTCATATAAAAATATGATGTTTATTCTCAAAACAAGGTCATATTATTGTTTTGAAAACACATATATAAATAAATACATTACAGATATCGATAAAATACATACTAAAACAATGAGGTCAGTGTATGGGCAGAGAGATTTTCACAGAGCAATTGAAAAAGAGGAAAATAAAACTATGTTCTTTGAACTTTAACATAAACCTATTACAGATGAATGCATAAGCCTACGCTGTCACACTAAAGGGATTTGCTCCCAGATCAGGGACACTAAACTATAATATGAATGTTGATGTAGACAGGGCTGAAGAGAGAATGTGTTGGCCATTTGGGGACATGAGGAGTGTGAGAGTTATGAAAGGACACTGGCAGGGCCCCAGAATACTCTGTTCAGGGAGAGGTGTTCAGCACAAGGATTTCCCCTGTGACCTCCTATTGTGGAGAAGAATGACACTAAATTCGTGAATGACCCATCACTTTGTTCTAATCTCAGTGTTCAGTCGGCCTTCTGATTGTAAACTGTCTTCTCAGGGACTGTGCCTACAGGAAGGAAATGTGCTGAATGGAGAACTGAATTGGAAGTTCCTTGCGGAGGAAAAATTTGAAAATTGGCATTCAAAGTTTATTCATCAATATCATGAATTATTTAGTATGAATCTGTTCTTAAACAATGCAGATGGTCTTATGGTGCTGAGAAATTAGACTTCTGATCTTTCAAGACTAAAGAATGTTTATGAAAATTCATTAAAGTAAGGCCATTGTTTGAGGTCTCTAGGATGATTGTCTTGAAGAATCAGACCAGGAAGCAATACTGTTCAGACAAATGATGAGCAGTATAAAACCTGTTCAGGGGTCAATGGGTGTTGGCATGAGTGGGGAAAAGATTTTTAGAGTTTAAGTCTGTTATGGTGAGGTGGGAAAAGGAGGTTGGAAGAATGTAATATTGAGAGAAAATAAGTCTGGAATGGTAGGCTGTGACCATGGACAATACGATGCCTTTCTTGGGAGATTATGTAGAGAAGTTTTATGACCAGTGTGTTGTCCCTTATCTATCCCTGCAAAGGAAACAACTTTAAAATGTATTGGTTTTAACAACAATCATAAATACTGGATTAGGTGGCTCATTGGGACTACCAAAGTCTACCATTATGACAGTCTTATGTGATTTGGAAAGAAATCTAGTGGCAGGATGAGAATGGACTGGATCAGAAAGAAACCTGAGAATGGGAGATCAATTAAAAGATACACATTGTATAGACAGTAATCTGCATAAGAATTCTAAACCTTGACTGACAATTATAATCCTCTAAGAATCTTTTTTTTTAAAGGATTGTATTCATTTATATACTTTTATCCATTTTTACCTCCCCTCCCCGTTTTTGCTGTTTCTGTGTCCATTCACTGTGCAAATCTCTATGTCCATTTCCTGCCTCTCTTCTCATCCTTCTCCTCCTGTCTTCACTGGGATTCGATCTTTGGAAACTCCGATGTGGGAGAGAGGTGTCCTACCGCTTGCACCACCTTAGTTCCTGGTTTTTCGGTGCGTCTCGTCTTGGCTTTCCCTGGTTCACTCTCCTGTTACGTCATTATCTTGCTTTGTGCCTCGTGGGTCCTGGTGGCTCACCTGCTTGCGGGGGACCCACATGCCTTCCATACCTTTCTTTTTTATATATTTTTACCGGGAGGTCCTGGGGATTGAACCCAGTTCCCTCCATATGGGGGACGGATGCCCAACCATTTGAGCTACATCTGTCCCCCTCCAAGAATCTTATGAGAGCAGGAAACCAATAATAAGAATATATTTCATTTGACACATAGCAATCGTGTCATCTTCTCTTTTCTATCCCTTAGAGGTACAGAGAATTAGGATTGAAAGAGAACTGGATAAAATTTAGCAATATATTTAATGTGGGAGTCTTCAATTTTTTCCCAAAATATTATTACCTTTGGTTTTTGTTTGTTCCTTTGCTTTATCCTTAACACATTTTTGTTTTCGCTATATTCTAGTACATGCAGGTTCACACCCTCTTTATCCACATCCCAAGAGTTAATCTTTTCCTCAAGTCTGAGAAATTCTTTAAAGGTAGATAGGCAGTGTGAAGAATGATAAAAATGTTTTTTTCTTCAACACTTTCATAGCCAGTGTTATCTCTGAATCTTCCTGAGCAATCAATCACTGGCTTAGGTGATAAGAAATTCATAACTCCTCTAAAGCTTTGTATCAATTTTTTCTAAGCCATAGGATTGAGAAGAAAGAGCTCAAGATTAAAGAAGTTCAAACTCAACTCTGGTAATAAGTGGCTTGGTGATTTTGGGTCAGGTACCTATCCTCTTTGACTAAATAACTCTATCTCAGAATGAATGGGTTGAACTTGATGATATTTAAAATCTCTTCTAGATTTTATATCTTTTATAAGATTTACACTCCTTGGAAACTTAAGTAATATCTTTTCCATCTGTTCATTTCATGTGTTTTGATTCATTGACTTACTAAAATAAGGCACTTATTGAAATAAGAACCAATTAAACCCAGGCTAATGGGGGCAAAATCAACAAGAACTTAAAAATCTCATAAGATGCTCCAATTAATGTGAAAGATGACATGGTTACTCACAATCAGGGTAGGTTTTGGATGAACACCCTGGAAGGAAATGCTTGCAAGATTTGGGATCCCTGCTATTATTTCAAATTAATTTTCCATAATAAATATGTTATATCAAAGAATGATAATACTTTGTTTCCCATATAGTACTTTACATATGTTACCTAGTTTAGAAGATTAACATTTATTTTATTCATGTCTCCATATATTTGGAGAAGCAATCATGAAGAATCCTAACATAGGCCAAGGTAGAACAAAGGTATTTTATCAATGAAACACAAGGTGTGTAATGAGAGATTTATTTCTTCCTATTTTAATTAATTTTTTTATTCATTACAATTTTTGGATGCTTACTATATGCCAGGCAATGTGCTAATTGTTACAGAGAGAAAGATAATCAAGGCACTGGTCCTACTTTCAATGGATAACATTATAGAAGCAGATAGAGCAATTAAAAAATAACCTGATAGCTGCAAGAGGCGTTATTAGAGCACCTAGGGAGAGCCAAAAGGGGAAAGGGTAAAGACAAATGAGTTTATATGCCTAAGAGACTTCAAAGTGAATTGGAAGGTCATTCCAGAGGTTACACTTATGCATATCTCAGCAGGATCTCATTGTCTGCCACAGTAAATTTTGCCTCAAATAGCGGGGCTCCTGAGGGCTCTGGAAACATCCAGACACTATAGGCAGGGCTAACAGCTCAGGAGTTTGGTACCCTCTCAGTGGGCCCTAATTTGGAATTTATGCTCCCCAGTGTGACAGAGTTGGACTCAGTTGTGTTTTCCCTACACAAAACTCTTCTGCCCCTTCTTTTTGAACCTATTGCTAGTACTAAAGTTGATAGGTTTATGTCTAAGAGATTTAAATCTTTGCACTTTCGATGTGCCAGCTGGGCCCTGAATCTCAACTGAGTTGCAACACCTACTCTCTAGTTCATGGGTTTCACCCAGGACAAATAACAAGGAAA
>PVKH010008535.1:0-19430 GCA_004027955.1 Chaetophractus vellerosus | reverse complement strand
AAAGGTGAAAGCACAACATAATGCTTGTAACTAGCAGTACTATTATGCAGATATGAGAGTCATTTAAAGGAAAATGCTAAGGTCATGCATATTACTAACAGGAAAGCTAAAAATGTAATATGGGACAGTATAGTATAGAAAAACAACATGAAATATGAATATGGATAAAATTGCATATATCAAACCATTTGTCTTTGAAACTGAACAAATGTATATTAATTTTACAATATGTTAATATGAGACAAAAACACATTATGCTAAGTGATGTGCTATATTTTTAACACTTTATAAAAAACATTCTTATACTATTAACCAAAATCTTCATCCACCACCAAAATCACTGTTATACATTCCCTAGATTATTCATTAACTTCATTTCAATTGACATTTATGTCCATAGACTACACCTTTCAGCCACAATCACATTTATAAATCAGCAGTGTTAGTTATATTCACTGTAATATGTCACAATCAACATATTTTCACACTTTTACAATGAACTTTATTAAACATTCCACATACATTAAGCAGCAGCTTCCACTCTCAACCCACATCCAATTTCCTGGTAAACTGTACTATAGAATTTAACTCTGTGAATTTATTCATCATATTCCATTCATATTAGTGAGACCATACAATATCTGTGCTATTGTGTTTGGCTTATTTCACTCAACATAATACCCTCAAGTTTCATCCACATATGCATCCTGATTTCTTTTCTACTTACAGCTGTATAGTATTCCATTGTACAGGTATATAAAGAGTTCATTCAACTCAATGATAGAAAGACAAGCATCCCAATTTACAAAATGGGCAAAAGACTTGAAAAGACAATTTTCCAAAAAAGATATACAAATGGTGAAGAAACACATGGAAAAAATGTTTAACATCACTAGCAATCAGAGATATGAAAATAAAAAATCTGAGGTGATATCATAAGGGTGAAAAGGCTGCCAATTCAATGCAAGAAAATATTGGGCAATCACATATCTGATAAGTGTTTAATATACATGATATACAAAGAAATCATAAACTCAAGAATAAAAAGAAAAACTACCTGATTAAAAACTGGGCAAAAGACTTGAAAAGACAATTCTATAAAGAATACAGATCATGAAGAAACACATGAAAAAATGTTCAACATCAATAGGAATTAGATAAATGTAAATCAAAACTACAATGGGATAACATTTCATACTTATTAGACTAACCTCAATTAAAAAGTTAGAAAAAATGTAAATGTTGGAGAGGATATGGAGAGATAGGAACACTTGTTCACTGTTGGTGGGAATGTAGAATGGTACAGCCACTGTGGAGGACTGTTTGGCAGTTCCTAAGGAATTTGAATATAGACTTGCCAAGTGACCCAACAATACCATTACTTGGTATATACCCAGAAGACTGAGAGCAGTGACACCAATAGACATTTGCATACCAATGTTCATAGTGGCATTATTCACGGTTGCCAAAAGATGGAAACCACCCAGGTGTCCATCAAATGATGAATGGATAAACAAATTGAAGTATATACACATGATGGAATATTATACAGCAGTAGGAAGAAATGAAGTTGTGAAGCATAGGACAAAATGTCATCTGGAGGACATTACATTGAGTGAAGCAAGCCAGACACAAAACAACAAACACAGTATGATGAGGTTATTATGGACTAAATATATTATGTAAACTCATGGAATTAATAATTAAATGTATCTCACCAAAAAATAGGAAGGTAAAGAATGAAATCTGAGCCTTAATCTGTGCAGAATTGGTAAAAAGGTTGTTTGTAAACCTTTGGAAATGAATGGAAATGGTGAAAGCATATCATGGTGTTTGTGCATAGCAGAGTTATTATATGGGTATGACAGTGGTTGAAAGGAAATGTCTATGGTCATGTATATTACTATAAGGAAAGCTAAAACCTGTAACATCGGATTGTATAAGATAGAAAAACCTCATGTAAAACATGAATATGGGTGACATTGTATATATAAGACTGTTTTAACAAAATATAAATAACAATATACTAGAGAGAAGGAAATAGAATAACATCTGTGTGAGGCAGGGAAAGCATAGAGAGACCGAGTAAGATGAGTGTTTGTTTGCTTTTGTTTATTATTATTGGAATAATGAAAGTGCTCTAAGAATGATTGAAGTGATGAATGCACAAATATGTGATTTTTTAAAAATGACTTGAATATATATATTTACAAAGAGAAAATACAAGTGACCAAATAGCACAAGAAAAAATGTTCAATGTCAAGGAACATTTCCTGTTAAGGAAATGCAGATCCATACTACAATGAGATCTCATTTCACACCTCATAGAATAGTCATTAAAAAACAACAACTGTTAACCTCTTGAGAAGCTGTGGAGAAATAGGAATACTCCTTCACTGTTTGTTGGTGGGAATGTAGAATGGTACAGCCTCTGTGGAACTGCTATATAATCCAGTATTCCTATTCCTAGGAATATATTCAGATGAGATGAAAGTAAGGATGCAAACTGACATTTGTAAACCGATGTTCATAGCAACATTATTGACAATTGCTAAAATATAGAAACAACCCAAGTATCCATCAACTGAAGAATGGACAAACAAAATGTGGTATGTCTCCTATACTTTTTGAAAAATATTACATCCTGCATTTCATTCAATTCCATATGACAAAACTAATAACCTAGACTAAAACATCCATTTCAATCAGGAGATGTGTCAAGTCACAAGATTAGATAATAAAATCATTGGATCTAGGGGACATTTCCCAGCTGGTCCAGGGAGGCTCCCAGCCCTAGGCCCACAGCAACATAAAAATAGCGTCTCTTCACCATGCAGCTGGGGGTGCCCTGAGCAGAGTGGCTCAGCCTCACAGCACTGCCAGGAGCCATGTTATTTACAGTACTGTACATTTCTCTTTTTACAGTTATATGCAAATCCTTTCAGGAGAAGAGAGAACACTACATGGTACCAAAGCCTAACCCCAAAACAAACAAAAACAAAACAAAACAAACCATACCAAAAACAATTCACATGAAAAAAGGCACAGATAAATAATAAACATATTCAATGTTGACATATATTAAGCCACCTCAGGTTTCTTTTCCCAATGCTTGACACACCAGCAAATAAAGTATTCTGATAAGAGGTGGGGCTGTTACACCTCTTCAGTGAAGAAAGCCAAGCTGTATAGGTCAGTGTTCATTTCCAGTAGAAATAAAGGTGTCATGAGTCTTTGAAACTGCCTTTGTTCAGTTACACAAAGGATGGATTCTATGCAGACATCAGAAACCTAAAAACTACAGGAGCTGGTAGAGAACATTGACAAAAAAGTCACCTGCCTAAACCAGTGCATCATTTACCACTGGGTCCTGAGCTGCCAGAGTACCCTCAAGATGCAGTATGGAATGCAGACCAGAGAAAGGTTGTTCAAGTGCAAGATCTGTGGGTGTGCCTTCACTTGGCAGGGCAACCTCAAAACACATTATGGATGGCAGCACCAACATAACTGAAATATAGATAGTGAAACACAGTTCCCAAACATTGTCATTGGTCCACAGCAAGGTCCACATTTTAGATGGTACACTTTTACAAAATTTTATGACATTCACCCTGTCCTGTGTCAATCACTCAAAGGCAATGGAAAACATTTCAACTGGCCACTAAATGCTCCTTGTTCAATCCACTTTGTTCCTCCCTCCCCCTCCCCCCAGGACCCACAACGACTCCCTGGCTCAAGGTTGAGTATATGAGAATGTCTTGTATTCTGTGTGTGACTCTGCTGTGACCTAAAACTTCTTTGAAAATGAAATAAAAAATGATGGGATGCTGGGGAGTGAGAAGGGGAAGTTGCCATGGAACAGACCGGACACCAGATATTGCACTGTCAAGGCAAAATGAAAAAAAAAATATATATATATATATAAATTATTATTTTTTCACAGTTTTTGAACAACCCAATCCTTTAATATTATTTTATCCTCTTTTTCCTATTTTTTTTAAAAAATATATTTTTTATTTTTTAAGTTCTCATCTATTTTAACCCTTACATTTAAGTAACATTATTATTTCATTTTCCTATTCATTGTAATTGCCTATTGTTATGGCTTCACCTTTGAAGAGGCTATGGATCACAGAAGGGTCATAACAGGGACAGGAGAGGATCATTGGTGGGGGGGTGTCAGGGTTGGGGGTGCATGGGAGGAAGTCCAACTGAATATACATTAAAAGAATACAAAATTGTTCAAATGCTCAGGGGGCATTGTCATAGGGTGAAGAATTACTCAATAAATGAGAGAACACTGAATTCCCATCCTGGAGAGCTCTGCCATATTCTCCAGGAGAGTAGCAACAGCCCCCAAGTGCAGGGTCAGTGTCTGGCAAAGAAGGGCGATTCATTGATGGGCCCTTGTTATTGATGACTAGCCTTATAAGTATTTGCTCTTGAAATGGAAACAGCCCAGTGTTATGGGTTGCCTAAGAGTTGCCTCTTGAGAGCCTCCTTGTTGCTCAAATGTGTCCTCAGCATATGAATGCATTACCTTCCTCCCAGCATGGGACATGACTCCCAGGAATGAGCCTTCTTGGCAATGAGGGATTACTAATAAGGGCCAATGGGCAATATGACTGGAAAAAGACTTCAAATAAAATGGGGAAATGGTAAAGACAAATGTGTTCATAGGGCTAAGAGAAATCAAATTGAGTCGGGAGTTCAACCCAGAGGTTGACCACTTATGCAGATCCCAGTAGGACCTCCTAGGCTTACAATATGGATATCACCCCAAGTGTAGGGGCTCTTATGGGCTCTGAAGACAAGAATGTCCTATATCAGGGCAGATAGCCCCAGAGTTTGGTGCCTTACCAATGGGCCCTAATTTGGAATCCTTGCTCCTGAGAGTGACAGAGTCTGACTGAAATATGTCTTCACTGCACATGGTCCATCTGTCTCTTCTATTCAAACATTTATATGATGCCAGAGTTTTAGGTGTACTTCCAGAGAGCGGAGACTATGGGCTGTCCGTGTGCCAACTGGGTCCAGAGGCTTGGTGGATCTTTAACTCCTACTTTACAACTCAATGGACTCACCCAGGTCACCTAGTAGGGAGATGATAATGGACAATGCCTATTTTGGGGAATGGAGAAAGTCTGTAGCTGCAGGCAGGATAATCTCATCTATCTTATCCACAGGATATAAGCCCCCTCTCACTTGGTGGGGGGGGCTTAAACATCCCAGACTCCTCAGGATTGGGGGAAGAGCTATGGACTAGAGTGGACTTGCTGGTGTCCTGTTAGAGACTTGTTGTGATTCACGCAATGGAAGAAATTACAAAATTATGTGGAGCCAGTGCCCACTGGATGCTTTGGGGGCAGGGAGAGGGAAGGGCAGTTTTAATACTGGGGCTTTTTTGGCACCTGGGAATTGTCCTGGGTGACATTGCAATGGCAGATATAGGCCATTTTATATCATCATATATCATGAAGAACTGTGTGGGAGAGAATGTGGTCTACAGTGTGAACTGTGGTCCATGCTTAGTGGCAAAGCCCCAAAATGTGTTTATCTACTACAGGTGATGTGCCACACTGATGAAGGATGTATATGTGGGAGATTGTGGGAGGTGTGGGAGGTGGGGAATTTGGGTACCCCTAAAATTTTGGGGTAACATTTATGTAATTGATGTATCCTAAAAAATGATTAATTAAAAATAATAAAATAAAATAAATTTAAAAAATTAAAAATGCATTCTGGAGTTCATCCAGCAAAGCCACCGCTCTGGGTGCAGCACTCTTGTCCCATCTGTCAAAAGAAATTTACCAATGTTGGTGTCCTCCAGCAGTACATTGGCATGCACATTGGGGTGGGGATGGGGGGAAAGATCCCCAACAAGCTCCTGCCAGAAGGCTTCCAGGACTCTAGGAGACTCAGAGCTGCCCTCTGAGGACAAGAATGCAGAGACCTTGAACAGCTATGTGCATGACATGGAAGAGAAGTCTCTGGAGGAGAACCTGGAGCTCAGGGATGTGGCCAGCAACTCATCCAAGCTGCTCCTGTCCTACTCGGGCTCCTACCCCTGTTGCCACAGTAGGTGATTTCCAGAATCACTGCCCTAGAAAATCAGATGGAAATTAACCTTTCCATCATGAACTGTCAGCAGCTGACCAGCTTGAAGTGCATGGAAAATGGATCAGGGCAGTGACCAGTGGAATAGTGACTCTTTGTTGGCTGTGGGCGGCCTGGAAAGCAAGCAGCCTAGTCACGTTGAGTCATCCTCCTCCATGCAAGCCCTGTCCATGGTAAACAGCAACAGCAATGGTGACGGATTCCCGTGCAGGTCTCCTGGCCTTGAGGAGCCACAGGAGATCAGGAGATGTCCCTAAAGACAGAAAAGCCGGACAGCCCTCTCCCCTGCTCCTGGACATGGAGATGCCCTGGACCTGACCACCGACCACCCGCATTGGCCCATCATCAAGGAAGAAGCTCCCTTTAGGCTGTTCTACCTGAACAGAAAGGCCGTGTCAGCCAAAGCTCTCCTGGCCTGCTGGCAGGCAATACCCCTACCCTGATCAAAATGGACATGAACAACCAGGGCAAGTGGGCCCTGCTGGGCCAGGCCTTCTGCCCCTGGTCGGCCTGCAGGTCTGGTCGGCCTCCAGGTCCCCGCTGGCCCCAGGCAGTACTGAGCCCCAGCCTTGCCCCCTGCTACCCACCCCCCACCCCTGCACCGGGTCCACCCCCAAGCAGCACAACTGTCAATAGTGTAGGAAGACCTTCTCCTGGGTGAGTGTGTTGCAGATTCAGAAGCACATGCACATGGGCAGAAAGCCATTTGGTTGCCTGATCTGTGGTAGAGCCCTTTACCACAAAGGGGAACCTGAAGATTCATGTGGGAACACGTGTGGGATAACGCCCCTGCCAGGCGGCTGCCGGCTCTCATTGGAAAACCCCATGGTGCTGCTAGGCAGTGATGCCCTCAAGTTTTCTGAAATGTTCCAGAAGGGTTTGGCAACTTGAGCAATGAACGTGGACCCCAGGTTTTTGAACCAGTATGCCGCAGCCATCACAAATGGCCTGGCCAAGAAGAACAATGAGATCTCTATCATATAGAATGGCAGCATCCCCCAGTTCCCCTTAAGTTTAGGCGGCAGCGCCATTCCTCCCTTAGGTGACTTGGCAGGTGGGAAGGACAAATCTCCTATACTTTTGTGGTAACTTTTCTGTCATCTAAACTTTTTCTGCAAATAAAGTTTATCATTGCAAAACATATTTAATGATATTTTATGGATTTTTTCATATATTTATAAAATAAAATATAAAATTGTAGATAAAGCCAAAATTAAAGAGAAAGAGAAAACTATTAGGATTTTATCAGGACTCTGGGGAATAACGATCAATGGATCTACATAATCAATTTTGCATCAGAACACCTGGGCAAGTACTTCTACATATGAATAAAAATTTAAATATAAACAAAGAGTTAGTATAACATAAAGTCATAATCACACAACAACATATCCAGAAGTTTATCCCAGGGCTTTTTAAGACTTTTACTTGAATATACAATTGGATAGAGATTGCTTTCCTCAGAAAGAGTTATGCAGATGTCTCAGGTACTAACAAATTAATTCTAAAAGAAATATGATGGAGTTCTGAATTATTGACATATTGAAAATGTAAGAAGTTATTTCAGGCATTGGAGGAAAATGAACACATTTAACTAGTATTGTTACTTTTTTAAATGTTTATTTCAAAATACTTTCAAACTTGCAAGACAGTTTAGAAAAATACACATCCTTAGACAGAATTCCAAACACATCCCCATCCCCCTGGTAGGGCATGTCCACTGGTTTTAACACTTTGTTGCATTTTCTGTATCATTCTGTGTATCCATTAATCTATCATCCCCCTATCTATTCATTTATCCATTTACCATCCATTTTCTGAATACTTGCATGTAGGTTATATACATCACACTCCTTAAACAACACTGCCATTCACATTTCCTAAGAAAAATTATATTTGGTTATGTAACCACAGTTTTCAATTTCAAGAAATTTAAAATGATATGAACTTACATGCTATAGCACAATTTCTCATGTCACCAAAATGTCTTTTTTTTTGCCCCCTTTCCTAGTAGATCTTATGCAGGTTTGTATATGGAAGTTAATTGTCATTTTCTCTTTTTCTCATTCGATTTTTAAAAATTGTGGAGCCTATATACAACATAAACTTTCCCATATCAATCACTACCAAGAACACCATCCTGGGATCACTCATATTTTCAGTTTTGGTACCCTCACCACATTCTATTTCCCAAACTTTCCCATATCTGAAACATAAACTCCACACCCACTCTCCACGTTCCCCTACACCCCTAAACAAGCTTTGCTCCCTAAATTCAAATTTCTTACTCTGTAAGCTTGCATTTTCTCCAGTGTATCATTTGTACCTACCATGGGGCTTAAATTAAAACTCTATAGACAATACTCTCATTTCCATAGATACTAACTTAACTTCAAATGTATACACCGTTGTGCTAAAAATAAAACAGACAGACTTTAAAAAGAGGTGCAGAGCAAGTTCATTGAGCTAAAGTTGCATTAATGCAGGAGCAATGCCAAAAGAGGCTTTTGCTCAAAGGGGTGAGCTGGGAGAGCAGCTTATATAGCTGCTTTTGGGAAGGAGAGGTGTGAGGGAATGAGGAGGGATAAAGGGGACATGATTTATGGTTAGTACATGAGTTCTGTTAGCTGTGTGGGCAACGGGGCTACAGGGGCTGTTTGTGCAGAGTGTCCTTGAGGCCCAGTTTAATTAGCAAGCAGGATGTGGATCTAGGTTTGTAACCATCTGGTGAGGGTCAGCAGGCCTTGCTTGTGTCAGCTTAAACTCTGTTACAGTTCTTCCTCTCAAGCAGGGGTACAGGGTTTTATCACCACTGCAGAGGAATATTGGTACATCAGCTTGCTTCAGTTAAATTGTTTCTTCTTTTTAACTCCCTGGAAAAAGTGGAAGGTCAAGCAAATCAAGATGGTTAGTAATTCATTTACCATTCCAATCTCACAACACAAGCTATGTTCCTTTAACCCTTGCCCCACCCATCTGTATGTACTTCTTTTGAAAAATTACATGTTTCTGCATTATAAGTCTAGATCAACTGTATTATCATTATATGTATGCATTTGCCTTTTTAGAACACGTAAGAGGTAGAAAGTGGACTTACAAACCAAAATACCAATAGTGCTGGCATTTATATTTACCCGTGTCATTGGCTTTCCTGGAGATCCCTACTGCTTTGTGTGGCTTTGATCTATTTTCTAGTGTCATTTTCTTTTAGTCTGAAGAACTAACTTTAGCAATGCTTATAGGGCAGGGCTTGTGGTTATGAACTACCCTAGCTTGTGTTTATCTTGGAATGCCTTTAATTCTCCCTCAATTTTGAAAGACTGCCTTGACAGATATGATATTCTTAGTGGGCAATTATTTTCTTTCAGGACTTTTAATATTTTAGCCCACTTGCCTCCATGGTTTCT
The DNA here is from genome assembly GCA_004027955.1 of Chaetophractus vellerosus. Taxonomy (NCBI): domain Eukaryota; kingdom Metazoa; phylum Chordata; class Mammalia; order Cingulata; family Chlamyphoridae; genus Chaetophractus; species Chaetophractus vellerosus. The sequence goes on along the minus strand of PVKH010008535.1, from coordinate 9,906 downwards.
GTTGAGAAATTGGTACTTTATCTTATTCTGGTTCCCTGTATGTGACACATTGCTTCTCTATGTTGCTTCCAGAATTTTCTATCTTTGGCATTCAAATATTTGATTTTCACTTCCTATGGTGTAGGTCTATTTATATTTATCCTATTTGCAGTTTGTTGAGTATCTTGCATGTGTATATTCATGTCTTTTAGTGGGAAGTTTTCAGCCATTGTTTCTTTGGATATTCTGTCTGCCCTTTTGTCTCTTTCTTCTCTTTCTGGGACTACCACAGTGTATACTTCTGTGCATTCTGTTGACCCACAGATTCCACAGACTCTGTTCAGTATTTATCATTCTTTATTATTTCTGCTTCTTAGCTAGGAAGATGTGAATAGTCTCTGAGTCTCTGATTATTTCTTCTGACAGCTCCAATCTGCTGATGAACTACTCAAAGGAATTTTTAACTTCAGTTAATATGAATGTCATCTCTGTTTAGTTCCTGTTAATTTCCATCTCCCTGGTGATATTCTTTTTGGTGTCATCTGTCATTTTACTAATTCCTTTTAGTTCTTCCTTCAGGTTTTCCTTTAGCTCTTTGGGCATCTTTAGAACCATTTTTAAAAAGTCTTTGTCTGGTATGTAAGAAATCTGGTACTTACAATTGATGGTGGCTGATTTAGTCATTTCCTTTTCCTGGATCATCACTTCATTTTCCTTCTAGGTGTTGTAACCTTTTGTTGAAATTTGGACATTTTGAAATTTTAGTGTGTTAGTGCTGGAATTTATACCCTGAGGCATCTGTTAATAATTGAATGATCAGATATGAAGTACAAAATAAATATATTTAACATGTTTAAAGAAATTAAAATATATTAAAAGAATGAAGAAATAAAGAAAAATGAAAAACTTGGAAGATTTGAAAAACAGTCAAAAAGAACTTTTAAAAAATGCTATTACAAAACATCAAGGCAGAAGTTAAAACTTAAACTTAAAACCATATACAATGGGGGAAAGGTATTCTACGGTATTCTAAAATGTTCTAAGATCCTTAGGATGTACAGCATTTATTAAATTAAATTAAATAAAAATGGTAAATTAAAAATTTCTAGGAAAAACTTAAAAATAGAAATAGAATATATAACTTCCAAATTATTATAGGGAAAAACAAATTTAGAAAAAAAATTTAATTAAAAAAAGAAGTAAAAAAATTACATAAAAGAAAAAACTTGTAAGTTTATGTCCAAAGAAAAACCTGCACATGAATGTTGCTAGAAGCTCTATTCATAACTGCCAAAAATCAGAAGCAACACAATGTCTTTCCACAGATGAATGGCTAAACAGCCTGTGGCACATCCATATAATGGAATATTATTCAGTGATAAAACAGAGTACTCTCAAACCATGAAAAAACATGGAGGAACTTTAAATGCATATTGTTAAGTAAAAGAAAGTCTAAAAGAGTACAAGTTGCACGATTCCAATGACATGACACTGAGGAAAAGGTAGGGTTATAATGATAATAAAAAGATCAGTGATTGCAATGGTTTCAGTGGGAGTGATGAATAGAGGGAGTGCAGGGCATTTGGTGGGCAGTGAAACTATTTTGTAAGATACCATCTTTGTGGATACATGATATTATGTATTTGTCAAAACCCATAAATCTGAATAAAGAGGGTACCTTAATGGAAACTATGGATGTTAGTTACTAAAACTTTATCAATACTGATTCATCATTATAAGAAATTTTCCACACTAAGCAAGATGTTACTAACAGGGAAACTGTTTTTATGCATTTGTGGGCAGGAGAGCGAATATGGGGAATCTACTTTCTATGCAATTTCTCTGTAAACCTAATTCTGTCCTCCAATATAGACCACTTCTTGGGGCACAAAACAAGTCTCAATAAATTTTTAAAGGCTGAAATTATACAAAGTATCTTCTCTGACCATAGTGAAATGTACCTGGAAACCCATAACAGGCAGAGAACCAAAAATACACAAATATATGGAAGTTAAATAACAATCAATCAGTGGGTCAAAGAAGAAATTACAAGGAAAATCAGTAAATATCTTGAGACTAATAAAAATGAGAACACAACAGATCAAAATTTTTGGAATGTAGCTAAGGCAGTGGCTCAGAGGGAAATTTATAACCCTAAATGCTAACACTAAAAAAGAAGAAAGCTAAAATCAAAACCTAACTGCACATCTGGAGGAAATGAAAAAAGAACTGCAAAGTAAACTCAAACAGAAGAGAGAAATAATAAAGATTAGAGTAGAAAGAAATGAAATTGATTATAAAAAACTAATAGCATTAACAAGTTCAAAACTTGGTTCTATGAAAAGATGAATAAAATTGAAAAACCTTTAGAAAGATTGATGAAGAATAAAAGAAAAGATGCAAATAAATAAAATCAGAAATGAGGGGTGCCAGTACTATTGATGTCAAAAAGTAAAAATGGATATTAAGAGGATATTTAAAAAAACTGTATGCCAACAAATTAGACAACTTGGATGAAATGGAAAAATTCCCAGAAATGCACAAACAACCTACACTGACTGTAGAAGAAACAGAAGATCTCAAAAGACCAATTACAAATAAAGAGATTGAGTCAGTCATCCAACCTCCCAGGACTAGACAGCTTCACAGGGGAATTCTACCAATCATTCAAAGAAGTACTACCAAACACGCTCAAACTCTTCACAAAATTTAAGAGGAGAGAACCTAACTCTTTATGAGGCTAACAACACCATAATATCAAAGCCAGATAAAGATACTACAAGAAAAGAAATTTACAGACCAATTTCTTTTATGAATGTAGATGCAACCTTCCTCAACAAAATACCAGCAAAGTAAATCAAATAGCATATTAAAAGAATTATACACCATGAACAAGTGGGATTTATCACTGGTATGCAAGGGTGGTTCAACAACAAAAAAAGCAATTAATGTAATATACTACACTAACAGAACAAAGGGAAAATCACATGATTGCTTTTATAGACATAGAAAAGATGTCCAACAAAATCCAGCATCATTCCTTAATGAAAACACTTATAAGAACAAAAGGAAACTTCCTCTGCAAGACAAAAGGCCTTTAAGAAAAATCCACTGCTAACATTATTCCCAATGGTGAAAGACTAAAATCCGTCCCTCTAAAATTTGGAACAAGACAATTGTTATTGTACTAGAAGTTCTAGCGAGTGCAATTAGGCAAGAAAAATAAATAAAAAGCATCCAAATTGGAGAAGTAAATCTTTCATCTTTCATTCTTTATAGATGACATGATCTTATATGTAGAAAGTCCCAAAATATCAATAACAAAGCCACTAGATGTAATAAATGAATACAGAAAAGTGGTGGAGTACAAGATCAACACTCAAAAATCACTAGTGTGTCTATATGCTAGCAATAAGAAAGATGAGAAGGAAATCAAGAAAAAAATCATTTACAATAGCAACTAGAAGAATAAAATATCTAGGAAGAATATGAACCAAGGGTATAAAGGACCTTTACACAGAAAACTACAAAATATTGCTAATAGTAATCAAAGAAGACATAAATAAATGAAAGGTCATTTCATGCTCATGCATTTGAAGACTATATATCACTAAGATGCCAATTCTACCCAAAATGCTTTACAGATTCAATACAATCCCAATCAAAATTCCAACAGTCTAATTTGCAGAAAAAGAAAGGCCAAATATCAAATTTTATTTGGAAGGGTAAGGGCCCTAAATAGCCAAAATCATCTTGAAAAAGAAGAACAAAGTTGGAGAAGTCACACTTCCCTGACTTTAAATCTTATTACAATGCTTCAGGGGTCAAAAGAACATGGTACTGAAACAAGGATAGATTTGTAGACCAGAAGAAGCTAGTAGAGAGTTCAGAAATAGATCCTTATCTCTATGGCCAATTGATTTTGGACAAGGCTGCCAAGTATAGTCAATTGGGAAAGAATAGTCTCTTCAATTTTTGATGTTGGGAGTACTGGACATCCATATGCAAAAGAATGAAAGAGGTCCCCTATCTCACACCATATACAAAAAATTAATTCAAAATAGATTAAAGACCTAAATGTAAGAACCAGGACTATAAAACTCCTGGAAGAAAATGTAGGGAAGCATCTTCAAGATCTTATGTTAGGCAATAGTTTTTAGACCCAAAGAACAAGCACCAAAAGAAAAAAAAAGATAAATAGGAATGCATCAAAATTAAAAACTTTTGTGTATCAAAGCACTTTATTGGGAAGATTTGGCTCAAGGGAATGGGTTCTTGTCTACCATATGGGAGATCCAGGGTTCGATTCCTGGGGCCTCCTGGTTAATAGTGCAATTGTAAAAATGTTCTTTTGGGAATTATAACAAATATACTGAACTAATGCAAGATATTTATAATGGGATGATATAAGGAAACTGTATTTTATATATTTTACACATGATAGTTCTGTAAACCTACTTTTCTAACAAAAATTATTAATAAAAATATTATGATAGAAAATAAACCAATGTAACAGTAATCACAATCAATATAAACAAACTAAACTTTCCAGTCAAAGATAATGATTATCAAATTGAATTAAACAAAATGCATGGTATTCTATTTCCAAGAGACTTAGCTAAAACAAGAGAAAGTTGAAGATAAAGGAATGGAAAACCAAAACAGTCAAATACTCATCATTAATGCACTTGCCTCCCAACAGCCAGAGAGCAGCTAACACAACAATCTCATTCCTTTTTAAAATCAAAATACAAATTATCTGGTTCTATGTTCGTTAAAATAAGAGAAAGAAATAAAGAAAAATCATAAGATATAGTGATCCCTGACTCTCTTTTCGGACAGAAGAATTCATAAAGTTTAGGTTGTCTCTTGCTGGGGAAACCAGAGTAGCAATGAGCTACTGAATTTTTGTTTTAAACTCCACTGGGCTCTTTCGGGTCTCTTAAAATGTCTTCTTCACTCTCGGTACAATGCATTAGCAGCAACTGATTTCTAAAAAATAAATATATACGTAGGTGAAAACAAAACAAGGAAAATACTGCTTTACAGTATCCATCTCTAGATACACCCCCACACACATTCACAGGCACAGAGTCAGTTAAGAATTTTAAGGCCTAATTTTCTTTCTTTTGAGAAAAAAAGGAAATTAGTTTCCAAGTCTATCAAGTAATAGCATCATTTTATTTACTGTAAGGATGATTTTACCTTCCTTGAATTTGTTCATTAATTTCACTAATTTATAAATGAGGTTTGGAGAAGGAAGAAAGGTTGAGTCTTATAGTGGAGTCTGTGCCTTAAACAAACTTGGGGGTATATATTGATGTTTACAAATTATTCATGGTTTAACACCTATAAAAGAAGATCCTTCACTTTATGAGGTATGATAGTGTTTCAATTCTAATTTTCCCAAGAATGTTTATATTTTGAAATGGCAAAAATTCTGTTTACAAACAACTTCCTATAAGCCCACAAACTGCATAAAACAAAGCATACCTATATCATGAAGTCTTGTGGCTGTCCAGTTATCCAGCTTTAAAAATCTTTATTTACACCACTCAATGAATTAGAACTGGGCCAACCTGCTGGCAGAAGACAGAGTCAACTCTAAGTAGAACGTCATACCATGGACAACTGCTTTCCAGGCTGATGGCCTCCTAGTGTAAGACTTTAGTTAATTAAGAGTTAATTAAGACTTTAGTTAATTTTTAGAGCCCTTCCCCCTCCATGAATGTAGGTCTCCAGATAACCCAAAAAGCCTGCTCCTCAGTGTCTCCTGATAACACGGGAAGCCTGCTACTGTCCTTGGAGCCGCTGATAACCCCTCCTGTCCCAGGCTTCTCTGAACTTGTGTCATTGTTTTTTGAGTGAATTGGGTGGGTACCCTCCCACCTAGAGCTTCTCGGAGTTTGCAACTTGCTTATCAACTATGAACACATGTATATGCTCCCCTTGTCCTTGGTTACTGCTTATAAATCCTGTGACGACCTTGGGATGGGGTCCATGGCATTACCCACTGTTGGGAGGCCTTGATCCTAACTCAAGTTAGAAAATAAAGCTCCCTTTTGCTTTTGCATTGTCAGTGTGGTCTCATTCATGTGCCTGGGGATCTAAAATCAGGCATAACATTTGGGGGCTTGACTGGGATCCCCATTGTTTGGGTTGACCACCTACATCAACAGAGGGAGTCATATAGCCTGGGGATATTTTGAGGAAAGCTGGCTGGCAAGGTTCCCTTTTCATGAGGGGCCTGCCAGAACTTAGAGGGGTTAGAGGCCCCTCTGCTGAGCAGACATGCTGGCAGGGCAAGGTTTCCTTATCATAATGGGCCTATCAGAACTCAGAGGCTCCTCTGCTCTGGAGTACGTAGAACTTGGTAGTTCTCTCTAGCTGGATGGGCCAGTGGACACCCTTTGGGAGGATCCAAGAGCCAGTTCCATTAGATGTGGGAGTGAGTGATTGAGTGACTGGCCATACAGTCAATCTCTGTTTGTCTATCTTACCTTCCCCTAAGGGAATCTGTCTTTGTGTTCTTGTTCTGTGTGTCATTATTCTGTGTCTGTTAACCCCTTTTCTTCTAGACTTTATCATGGGGCAAAGCGGATCTACCCCCTTGGCCCTAATGGTGAATCACTTCTCTGAGTTCAGAGGCTGAGCACATGACCTGTCGCTCCAAGTAAAGAAAGAAAAGCTAATTACTTTTTGTTCTACAGAATGGCCGAATTTTGGAGTAGGCTGGCCGAAGGAAGGAACCTTCCAGCTAGATGTTATTGAGAAACTCAAGCAACACATCCTAGATCCAGGACCACATGGGCATCTGGACCAAGTGGCATATGTTATGGTCTGGCATGATTTAGTTATAGAACCCCCTTCCTGGCTTAAACCTTTTGTCCACAGAACTCTGATCCCGACCATGGTGACTGGGATATCTGATTCAAACCAGGTGAAGCCAGGGCCCCCCATGGCCCCTAGGGTCATCCCTGACTCAACCCCAATGCCTCTCAATGATCACTACTTACAACCTGTGTATGATCTTTGGCCTCCTCAACAGCCCACCTCACCCCCTCAACCACCGGCAAGCCCAGATCAGTCATCGCTGACGGGGCCAGCTTTCGGGAGCCGGGGAATGGGGAGACCCAAGCCCTCTCAAGGGCCTGAAGGCCCCTTGTCCTCAGCGGCAGGACTATACCCCATATGGGCTGTCGACCCAGTTCACCCAGTGGGCCAACGAGCCTTCCAATACTGGTCTTTCTCATCCAGTGATCTTTACAATTGGAGAACTCAAAATCCCCCATTTTCTGAGCAGCCACAAAAGCTTATTGCCTTAATTGAATCTATTCTTTTTATGCATCATCCCACTTGGGATGACTGCCAGCAGCTTTTACAGGTCCTCTTCACTACAGAAGAATGAGAACGCATCCTCCTAGAAGCCCAGAAGAACGTCCCAGGCGTAGATGGGCCTCATCGACAAGGCATTCCCCCTGACTCGTCCCAATTGGGATTTTGAGCAACCTAAAGGTAGGGAGCATCTCCATGTCTATCACCAGACTCTAATGGCCGGCCTCTGCATGGTGGCTAAAAAGCCCACTAATTTGGCCAAGGTAAACCTGGTAAGGCAGGGACAAGAGGAAAGTCCAGCAGCCTTCCTGGAAAGGCTCCAAGCTGCTTTTAGGCAATATATGCCAATGGACCCTCAGGCAGAGGCCAGTAGGGCTACCATGGTATTAGCCTTTGTCAACCAATCAGCCCCAGATATTCAGAGGAAGCTCCAAAAGGTAGACGGATTGGGAGATCAAACTATACCTGACCTCTTAAGGATTGCAGAAAAGGTGTTTAAAGGAAGGGAGAACCCCAAGGAGTGAGCTGACCACATCAGATTAGAAGAGAGGGAGTTCAGAGCAAAACAGGACAGACACAATCAGAAAGAGCTAGCCCACATTTTCTATTCAGGAACTACAGGAGCCCCGGCTCTACCCTGCCCTAATCAAGGGGACAAAAACCGCTGCTTTTACTGCAGGAAGGAAGGACACTGGAAGCAACACTGTCCGAGATTAACGGGGGCAGTGCATAGTGTCAAGAAAGGAGAGCAGCCTAAAATAGAACATCGGGACCCCTGGCTCCCTCCCTCAGCCTCCGCTCAAGTTCTGTGGGCTGGAGAGGAAAGCAATTAGCAGGGTTGGGACTCGGCTCCTCTCCCCAAGTCCTGGGTAACCCTTACAGTGGAGGAGAAGCCGGTTAGATTTTTGGTTGACACAGGGGCACAATTCTCAGTCCTCATGAGTCCCGCTGGGTCAATGTCCCCTAAGACGAGCTGGGTTCAAGGTGCCACCAGTACCAAACAATATAAATGGACTACCAACCACCAAGTTAATTTGGGCTCTAAGCAAGTCTCTCATTTCTTCCTGGTTATTCCAGATTGCCCAGCCCCTCTCCTGGGGAGAGATCTTCTCCATAAGGCTAGAGCCCATATTCATTTTGAGAAGGATCACATTAAAGTGACAGATGGGACAGGGGAACCCCTCCATGTTTTAACAATAGCACACTGCAGGATGAATATCAGCTACACCAGCCACTACCATCTCTGAGCATTCCAGACCATGTACAATCATGGCTAACCCGATTTCCCCAAGTTTGGGCCGAGCTTGCCAGCGTGGGACTAGCCACCCACCAGCCACCCATGGTGGTCACCCTGAAACCAGGAGCAGCCCAGTCCAAATTTGGCAATATCCATTGAGCCTGGCAGCTCGACGAGGTATCGCCCCCCACATCAACAGACTCCGGGTGGCTGGGATCCTCACACCCTTTCACTACCCCTGGAATACCCCTCTCCTCCCCATTCAGAAACCGGGAGGGCAGGATTACAGGCCAGTCCAGGACCTCCAAGAACTGAATAAGAGAATTGTAGACATCCACCCAACAGTCCCTAACCCTTACACCCTCTTGAGCACCTTTCCACCACAGGCAAACTGGTATACTACTCTAGATTTAAAGGATGCATTTTTCTCACTGCCTCTTGCTCCTGCCAGTCAAGTGATATTTGTGTTTGAGTGGTTCAATGAGGAGACCCAAACAACTGGCCAGTTGATGTGGATGAGGTTGCTGCAAGGGTTTAAAAACTCACCCACACTGTTCAACGAAGCACTGGCCCAGGACTTACAAGAATTTCGGGCAGCACATGCCAAGGTAACTCTTATTTTTTTTAAAGATTTATTTATTTTATTACATATCTCCCCTTCCCCCCGCTGCGGCGACGCGCTGAGAGTGGTCACTGCGCAGGTGCGGCTTTCCCCGCTTGTGGGCGGTCTCTGCGTCCGTTCACAGCTGGCTTTCAGTTTGCGGGTGGCTGGCTGCACTCCATCCGTGGGCTACCTGCCCTGCCCATGGTGGCTCTTGCCATGTCCATGGCAGCTTCTTGCCCTGCCCATGGCAGCTCTGGCCCACCAATGGCAGCTTGCCATTCTCAAGGTGGTCTGCCCTCTGGGAGAGGTCCCTGGGAAACGAGCCCAGGGCCTCCCATGTGGTATGCTGGTGCCCTATCCTCTGGGCTATTGAGCCGGCCCCCCAAGGTAACTCTTTTACAGTATGTGGATGATTTATTGCTGGATGCCACCTCCCGACAAAAATGTGAAGAAGCCATGGCAGACATACTCCAAATGCTGGGAGACTTCGGCTACAAGGTCAGTGTGCATAAAGCTCAGATTTGTCAGCAGGCTGTAATATACCTGGGATATAAAATCCAGAATGGGAAGCGATGGCTGACTCAAGCCATGAAAGAGACTACCTTACAAATCCCTGTTCCACGGTCTCCAAGACAGGTGCAGGAGTTCCTGGGGACTGTAGGTTATTGCAGGTTGTGGATCCTGGGGTTTGCTGAATTAGCTCGGCCACTATATGAAGGGTCTAAGGAAACTGCCAACTGGGAATGGACTC
>PVKH010008534.1:0-19426 GCA_004027955.1 Chaetophractus vellerosus | reverse complement strand
GGAGGGAGAGCCAATATCAGAGTGTGTTATCGAGCTGGTCACCGCTGGTATCAACTGCAATGGATCACTCACTCTTGAAGGACTATCTTCAAAGAGGTCAAATAAGCTACTGTATCTCAAGATAGCTCTTCTAAGGGGGCAAAATCATAGGCCAGTTTATGTTTCCCACTGGACAAAGGTCTGTCCCATGGAGCATTAGCTCTCTGCACTATCGGGCTGCACACATGTGAGTGCTTAGAGGGTCCTCAGCATTGTATGCCTCAGTGGCATCACTGAAGCCCGAAGTTGGGAGGGAGAGTTTTGCAGCAAGAACCCGAGGTGAGCAAGCACCTGCCCACTTCTGCAGCTGTGAAACTGGCTAGAGAACACCTAGAACTGTTTGAGACGGAAAGAATATACATGTGTAAGTATAATAAAGTTGTAATCACATCCATCTTTGAAACTCCCACTACATTTACAACAGTGTTTTATACATGGCAGTTGTTAAAATACTTACTGACTAAATGACAGTGATAAAGTGTAATGGAAGGGTAAAAGTGAATGTCACATTATAAGCGAACAATTCTGTTCAGAGTAAATGAAAATGAAGTACACACAATAATTTAGTGATTTCTAATTAATTTAGATCGGAAAGATTTTTTAGATTGCTACTAGTGTCAGTATGAAGTTATGTGAGTTATAAGTGCCTCCATTAACTAGCTAAGAAAGGCAAGGTTGCATTTGTATTCTACTTTTGGTGAAAATATCTGTGTGACCTCTCTGGGCCTCAAATTCTCCATCTATAAAGTAAGAAAAATGAATTCGATGTCATCAACTTTTCTCCAAATTTTGAAACTGAGGTGTTTGAGATCCTGAATCTATGGCAGAGAAATAATTAAACATTATTTTAATGTTACTGAGCACAAACCATGTGTTAGGCACCCTTTCATTTCTAAGACATAGTAATAAACAAAACAAACATAAATCCTGACTTCTTGGAGTTTACATCCTGAGGTGGAGAGTCATGAACAAAATAAATGTGTTAGTAGTCAGAACGTCATCAGAGTTACAGAGAAAAAGCAGGGAAAGGGGATAAGGAGCTCAGAAAGGGTTGTAATATTAAATGGCGTGGTCAGGTTAGGCCTCACTGAAAAGCTGAGGTAAGGAACTGAGCCACATGGCTAATGGCGAAGGCATTCACCACTCTCCCAGGTAGAGACAACAGTGTGAGGTCTTGTGATGGGAGTGGAATTCACATGTTCTGGGAACATTAAAAATAACTCCACGGCTTGAGCTGAGTTCCAGAAGTGAAAACAATTATGAGGATGACGCTAGAAATTTAAGATGAGGTTAGATCATGTAGCACCCATAGGACATTTTAAGGAATTTGGCTTTTTCTTGGAATGAGATGAAAAGTCCTTGTGAGTTTTGAGCGGAAAAATGATATAGTTTGACTTAGGTTTTTAAAAGAATCAATTTGGCTGCTGTGTTAAGTATAGATTATAAGGGGCAAGAGTGTAAAGGGGGAGGCAGGCAAGTAAATAGTTAACAAAAGATACTACTGGCTATAATATATGCAAAACTAATAATATGGTTAAAATGATGTTTATAACCCATGTCTTCTAATTTAGCTTCTGCTGTGACCATTGGCTTGGCTAAAAGTTTCTACCTAACCTAGAGAAAATTAGATACTCTGATGGCTAGACTAATGTGTCAATTGGACTAGGTAATGGTGCCCAGTTTTCTGGTCAAACATGCACTTGGCTAATTGTAATACAAAGGCATTTCATAGATATTAATCATCAGTGAGTTAAATGCATAGATGGTGGATTACATCTACAATCAACTAAGGAGATGGCCATCAGCAATGAGTGACATCACATCGAATCAGTTGAAGGCCTTAAAAGGGGAAGTGATTTCAGCATTCAGAGAGAGAATTCCCAGCTCTACATCAGACAGCCAGTGTCTCTTAGGAACTCATCAAGGACCTTCATCAGAGCCCCTGGTTTGCAGCTTGCCCTGCAGAATTTGGACTTGTGCATCCCCACAGTTGCGTGAGAGAATTTTATAAAATCTCATATTATTTTCAGATATTTCCTGTTGGTTCTCTTTCCCTAGAGAACCCTAACTAATACAGATACCCAAATTACTTTTACCAGAGATCCAAAGTTAAACTTATAGGTGACATTTGGCTCTAATAGATATGATAAAAGATAAGAGAGATATAAACAAGAATATACATTTATTTCCACATTATGCCAGGTATTCCTCACAATGACATGCGATTACTAATATTTCTATTATCAGATGTGCCACCAAGTGAAAGGGGAGAATTACATCTAGGTGAGGATATAATCATTGGTGGTAGAGAAATATAAAGAATGGTGTAATAGTTTCATATTGTTACTATAGAAAATTAGCACACAATTGATGGCTTAAAACATAAATTTATTATCATACAATTCTAGAGGTCAGAAGTTGAAGCAGGTCTCACTGGACTAAAATCAAGGTACCAGTAGTCCTGTGTTCCTTCTGGAGGCTAAAAGGTAGAATGTGGTTCCTTGCCTTTTCCAGCTTTTACAGCAGGGGTTCTTTTTTTTTTTTTTTTTTCTGGTGGTTTTCACCTGACTGGCAAAGGGGTTACAGCAGGGGTTCTTAACCTTGTTTGTTCCATGGACCCCTTTGCCAGTAAGGTGATAAACACAGACCCCTTACTAAGTCCACACCATCCAGTGTATTACTTAGTAAATATATTACACCCACACCAACACGTCCCCATAAGAATCATGTTTTTGTGAATTTCAGTTCAAGCTCAGGGACCCTTGTTAAGAACCCTGTTTGAGAGGCTGCCTGAATTCCTTGGCTTCCGGCCCCTTCAAAATCAACACTGTCCAGTTGAGTCTTTCTTAACCTGCATCACTTGAACATTGACATCATTAAAGGACCTTGTGGTTACATTGGGCCCATGTGATAATCAAGGCTAATCTATTTATTTTAAGGTCAGCTGATTAGCAACTTCATTCCATAACTAACCTTACCTCTCTCTTGCCATATGACATAACATATTCAAAGGGGATGTCATTATTCTCCCAACTATAAATGGTGAGAAAGGATTAAAGTGATAGGATAGTAGTTACAACTTTCCCTTTCACCGTAACTTTATTCAGAATAAATCTGAATATATATAGTATGATACTTGTCACCACTTATTTAAGGAATATTCCATTTAATAATTTTTTCTTATTGAGTCATCAGATCTTTATAGAATACAAATGGTTAACATTTGCCAATCTTCCTATATCAATACAGTTTCCTTGTGTGGTCATGAAATACATTGTCTTGAGAGGAAAATTTCCCAAGTATGAACCTAGAACACAGAAGATATGTTTAATATTGCTTACTCTTGAAATGTGAATGTATGTGTATGTATGTGTCTGTCATTTTTCAGAAGATGGGTAAAGTGGGGATAGTGAACATGAATATAAGTTAGGTTTAGTGGAAATCTAGCTATTATTACTCACTAGAGGAAAAATTGGGGAAAATCCCACTAAAAAAGAAATGATCACGTGTCTAAGACTGAAGAAGCTAGATTTGGAAAATATTCTACTATGCTGGTCATTGAAGATTGAACACCTTACCCTGCTGAAGGACATAGAGACCATTTGCCCATAGGCTGAGAACACTGTTTTCTCTTGAAGAGATAATAGATTTCCACTGATAATCTTCACAGAGAGGGGCTTGTACAGCATAAGAATATGAGGGCTCTGGAGGCAGACCTGATACTAGGGAAAGGTCCAGATGCATTATTCCCTCAAAGAATTGTATTTAAGGCATGTGTGCTAGGTAGCAGAGACATTATCAAGGGCACTTCCACAGTTGACTAGCACAATAGCTTCTGTGTTGTGGTGGAAGCCTGGGGTTAGGTATTTTGGTCCCCAAGAATAACGGGCTTATGTTCTTTGAGAACAGCCATATGTCTCTGTGTTGTAATTTTTTTCATCTTACAGTGTTCATCAAAATTTTGGTAAAAATTACAATCTGATCTGTGGGAATTAAAAAAATGGATAGGTGTCCACAATTCAGATGAAGTGTTTAGAGGAGAGCCACATGACCATAAAGACAGCTGGAAGAGGGTAATGTGCAGAAAAGTGGTTACAGGATCTGGTGTGGTACCAGATGGTAAATGGAGGTAACAAGTGAAAACCAGGAAAGATTTTGAAACATCAACATGTCCCTGGAAATTTTGGTCGCCTGGGAAATGATTTAACTTCTTACATATAATCAAATATGAATGAGGTCAGACATTTGCGGAAAATTCTATTCCATACACTAGTAAAATCTGGTACATATGTGCTGGGTACTTTGAAAAACAAAAGGGGGGCCAGCTGTAGCCCAGTGGATAGGGTGCCGGTTGACTACATGGGAGGCCCCGGATTCGGTTCTCCGGGCCTTTCCGAGCGGGCAGACTGCCTTGAGAGGGCAAGCCACTGTGGGTGGGGCAGAGCCGCCGTGGGCAGGGCAAGTCACCCATGAACAGAGCAGAGCCGCCTGCAAGCAGATCAGAGCCCCCCCCATGAGCAGAGCAGAACCGTCCGCGAGCGGGGCAAGCCGCCTGCGCAGTGAGCTGACTTGGTGCGTTGCCACAACGGGGGGAGACAAAACAGACACAGAAGAACGCAAAAATGAACACAGCAAGAACAAACAGAAAGGGCGGGGGGGATATGTAACAAAAAAAAGAAAAGAAAAAGAAGTTACTTTAGGGTCTCTCTTGTAATATAATGTTCTCCCCTCGTCATTTAACTATATGACTCTTTCACAGTGGTATGCCACTGTTGATTTGTATTTAATAAAGTGTACCTATTTCAAAGCTACATTTGGTTGATACAAATGCAAAAAGATGACAGAATAAGAAAAAATCGCAGTTTGAAGATCATGAAGATTCACACAGGACCACTTAGTTATACTTTCAAGTTTATACCAATACCCTAAAGTAGAGTTCTTAATTTGGTGTCTAAATAGACTTTAATTTGGTCATTATAAGTCACCACCACCTGAGAGAAAAAAAAGAAGAGTGAGAAATGAATACTTCCTTTCCAACATAAGATAGGGGTAAAAGTAGGATCCTTAACATAGCAAATGTAATGCTGTGCTCCAGCTTAACACTATGAGTGACATGTTAGGCCAACATTTATCTTTACTCTCACATGTGTTAGGGGATGAATTATTTGCCATGTGAAGAAAATCAAAATAAGGGGCAATGGCTTTAACAGAAGGGAATTTATTTTCAGAAACCACACACACACACTGTGGTATGCAGCTTCTGAAATAGTTCATAGTGATACTTTCCTCCTGATATTCATGTCTTTATGTTATTCCCTCCGCTTGAGAGTGGGTTTGAGATTAATCACTTCTGCAATTACATTACAAAATACTGTGACCTATGTTTTGCTCACTCTCTCTTATACTCTTATATGCTGCCTCTGCTGAAGCCAGCTTCCATATTGTGAAATGCCACAGGAGAAGATCCATGTAGGAAGATACTGAGAGAAGCCTTTGGCCAAAAGGCAGTGAGAAACTGAGGCTCTCAGTCCAATAAACTGGAAGAAACTGAATCTTGCTGTTTTAGTTTTCTGGCTCCTGAAACAAATATTGTAAAATGGGTTGGTTTAAACAATAGGAATTTATTGGCTCATGGTTTTGAGGCTAGAAGAAGTCTAAAATTGCGGTGTCAGTAAGGCTATGCTTTCTCCTTGAAGATTGTGGCATTCTGGGGCTGGCTGCTGAGATCCTTGGTCCTTTGTTTTTTCATCACTTGGCAATACACATGGCAGTGTCTTCTCCTTTCTCTTCCAATTCCATTAGCTTCTAGCTTCTGGCTGCTCTGTGTGGCTTCCTCTTCCATGTCCAATATCCTTTGCTTACAAGGAATGCAGCCATATTGGATTAAGGCCCACCCTCAATCTATTTGGGTGTGACTTAACTAATAACATCTTCAAAGGTCTTATTTACAAATTATTCACACTCACAGGACCAGGTGTTGGGATCTGAATATGCCTTTTGTGAGGGACATGACTCAATTTCCCCAACTACCACTTGAGTGATCTCGGAAGTTGTTCCATACCCAGTTGAGTCTAGAGATGATTTGAGCCCCAGCTGACACTTTGACAGCTTAGGACAAATTGTGGGATACTCAGACCCAGATGACCCATATAAGCATTGCCTGGATTCCTGACCCAGAGAAACTAAGATAATAAATGTGTGTTCCTTTATGTGACAAAAGTCTATGGTAATTTGTTAAACAGCAATAAACAATTAATACACACACATATACAAATACACAAATGTGAACAAAATTTTTGAGCAAAATTGAGATGAAGGAATTAGATGCAGTTACCATAAACTATCAAAATTCAACATTGAATCAGTCCGGGTTCTCCAGAGAAATAGAACCAACAGAATAAATGCATGTGCACATATATATAGTGAGTACTTGCAAATCTGAAATCCCTAGGGTAGGTGAGCAGGCTGGAAATTCAGGAGAAAGTTGATGTTGAAGTGCTGAGTCTGAAATCTATCAAGATGAACAGCCTGCTGGAAACCCATAGAAGAGTAGAAGACATATTTCTGAGGCAGAATTTCCTTTTTTGAAAAATCAGGTCCTTGCTCTTAAGGCCTTCAATTGATTGGATGAGGGCCACCCACATTCTCAAAGGTAATCGTCTTTACTTAAAGTCATCTGATTATAGAATAATCACACCAAAAAATACCTTCACAGCAACATCTTGGCCACTGTTTGACCAAGCAACTGGACATCATAACCTAGCCCAGTTGACACATACAATTAACCATCAAAAACTTAATTAATTACAGCACATAAAAAACACAAAGTTTCTTTTCCTTATATTGTGTTAAACACTCATTAGAAAACTAGAATGTATAAATTTGTATAGATCATTGTGAATATAAGAAAGACAAAAACTAGAGAAAGTATGGGGAGTGGCAACCTACCAGAAATAATTAAAAGGTTCAAAATCTGAATTTATATATCAGAATTTATATTTTAATGAAAACATGAAGGATTTCAAAAGATATGTTTTCTCCTCTTACAGTAATTATGATAATATTAATAGAATTATTAATATAATACAGAAAATAAAAATTGGAATAACACTTTTTTGGCTAATTTAAGCTACGGTCCAGGTAAACGGATCCCTGACCTCCATCGAGGAAAATATAAATGATAACGCCATACTTCAGGAAAAATATTTTATCTTTGATAAGAAATGTTTTTCCTGTGAATGTTTCCAAAAAACTGCAAATCATACCTCTTTTAAACAAAGTTTTAAATTTGATAATTAACTGAATTTCATCAGTAAAATTCCATTCATGATATGTCTGTTAGTTTTACAGACTGCTATGGAAAATACCACATAACATGTTGGCTTAAACAACATTTACTCTCTCTTGGTTTTGGAGGATTGAAGTCCAAAATCAAGGAATCACCAAGGCTATGGCTTCTCCCCCAAATCTAAAACATTCTGCTGCTGGTCTGCTACAGTTCTTGGGGTTCTCTGCCTTGCATATCTTCCTCATTATATGGCAATGTCCTCAATATCCTTGTATCTCCTTCTCCTATAGCCTTCTCTGACTTCTGGTTTCCAGTATTTTCTCTTTTTATGGCCTCCAGTAATATGAATCAAGACGCACTCTGGTTTAGTTGGCCACACCTTAACCAATAATATTTTCAAAAGACCCTATTTAAAATGAGTTCACACACACAGGAACATGGATTAAGATTAAGAATATGTCTTGCCTCACTTTCAGCCTAAACAGGCTGGATACTTGGACACCTGTAGCTCCATTTCCACCCCCCAATAAGATAAGAGAGGAACTGTGTTCTCTCAGCATCTCTGGGCAACTGCAGGTGCTTTCGGCCTACATGGACTGGTTTGTTAAGCACCTGGGACTCGAACCCAGCCCTCCCCCATAGGATAGGAGGGGGCAGGTGTTCCCCAGCCTATCTGGACAATTGCAGGTGCTTCTGGCCTGCACAATCTGGACTTTTCATCCTTGACACCACCCCCAACCTCTATAGAATGAGAGGGAGGCAGTGTCTCCCCAGGCTCTCTGCACAAATGTGGGTGCTTTCAGCCCACACAGACTGAATAGTTGAACACCTGTGGCTCCATCCCTGTCCCCACAATAGGATATAAATGTAGCTATGTTTCCTTAGCCTCTCTGGACGATGGCAGGAACTTTCAGCCTGCACAGACTGGACTCTTGGGCAACTGTGTATTCACCCCCAGCCCCCAATAGGATAGGAGGAGGCTGGTGCGTCCTCAGCCTCACTGGGCAACTGCAGGTGCTTTTAGCCCACACAGACTGGTCTGTTGGGTGCCTGTGGTTCCATCCCCGCCCCTTAAAGGGCAAAAGGGACAGTATTCCCTTAGCCACTCAGGACAACTGCAGGTGCTTTTGACCCACACAGATTAGATTTTGGGGCACTCCAGAGGGTCCTTCCCCACCCCTAACCAGAGAGGAGGGGGACCAGGGATATGTCAGTTTATCTGGGTAATTTCAGTCAGTTTTGACCTGCATGGCTTAGATTGCTGCCCACATATGCAGCTCCATCCCTGTCCGAGGCAGGAAGAAAGGGGTGTGAAGCTTCATCAGTCTCTCCAGGCAAGTAAGAAGGTTTTGGTCTGCACATCTTAGATTACCACACGAAGCTTCAGCTCTGTCCCTAACCCAAGCAGAGGAGAAAGGTGGGAGAAGCTTCATTGATACCTGGGGCAATGTGGACAGCATCAGCCTCCAGAGTTCACAGTACCAACTACACCCCACTTAACAACTAGCAAGGGAGAAAGGGCAAGAAAGCCTAACTAAAGAGAAATTGTGCCCAGAATAAATACATCTAGTAAGCAAGATGCCAAGACATCAAAAAAATTACAATCCATACTAAGAAACAGGAAGGTATGGCCCAATCAAAGGAACAAGATACGCCTGCAGATGGCATAAAGGAGACAATTAATCATAGAAGTTCAAACAAATCTCCTTAATAAATTCAGTGAGATGGCTACAGAGATTAAGGATATAAAGAAGACACTGGTAAGCACAAAGACGAATTTGAAAGAATACATAGAAAAATAGCAGTTCTTATGGGAATTAAAGGTACAGTGCATAAAATTAAAAATACATTGGAGGCATATAACAGCAGATTTGAGGAGGCAGAAGACAGGATAAGTATGCTTGAAGACATGGCCTCTTAAAGCAAACATACAAAAGAACAGATAAAAAAAAGAATGGAAAAAATTGAAGAGGGCCACAGGGAACTAAATGAAGGCAAGAAACACACAAATATACATATTATGTGTGTCCCAGAAGGAAAAGAGAAGGGAAAAGGGGAAGTAGGAATATTTGAGAAATAATGGCGGAAAATTCCCCAACCCTATGGTCCAAGAAGCACAACATACTGCCATCTGAATAAATCCAAATAGACCTACTCTGAGACACTTACTAATCAGAATGTCAAAAGCCAAAGACAAAGAGAGAATTCTGAGAGCAGCAAGAGAAAATAGATGCATCATATACAAGGGATACCCAATAAGATTACTTACTGATTTCTTATCAGAAACCATGGATGCAAAAAGGCAGTGAATGATATATTTAAGATACTGCAAGAGAAAAATTGACAGCCAAGAATTTTATATCCAGCAAGACAGTCTTTAAAAAATGAAGATGAGTTTAGAATATTCACAGATTAAGAGAACAGAGAAAGTTTATAATCAGCATTATACACCATATTAATAAAACAAAGATGAAAAATCACATGAGCCTATCAATTGACCGAGAAAAAGCATTTGACAAAACACAGGATCCTTTCTTGATAAAAATACTACAAAAGATAGTGATTGAAGGAAACTTTTTCAACATTATAAAGGTCATACATGAAAAACACAAAACTAACACTGTACTCAATGGTTTTCACCATTGAGACTGAAAGCATTCCCATTTAAATCAGGAACAAGATCAAGATGCCTACTGACACCACTGTTCTTCACTATAGTGCTAGACATTCTAGCTAGAGCAATCATGCAAGAAAAGAAATAAAAGGCATACATACTGGAAAGGAAGAATCAAAACTTTCACTATTCACAGATGATATAATACTATACCTAGAAAGTTCTGAAAACACTACAACAAAGAAGCTAGAGCTAATAAATGAATTCAGCAGGATACTAGATTAATGTGGAAAAACCCAGTAGTGTTTCTTTACACTAGTAACCTATGGAGGAAGTCTGGAAAAACATTCCCTTTACAATAGCAACTACAAGAATCAAATATTTTGGAATAAACTGAACCAAGTATGTAAAGCACTTGTATTCAGAAAACGACAATGTGTTGCTAAAAGAAATTTTTAAAAGACCTAAACAATTGGAAGAAAATTCCATGCTCATGGATTGGAAAACTGAATATTGTTAAGATGTCAATTCTACCCAAATTGATATACAGATTCAATGCAATCCCAATAAAAATCCCACATGCATTTTTTAAAGAAATGGAAAACACAATGATCAAATTTATTTGGAAGGGTAAAGGATCTTGAATAGCCAGAAACATCTTAAAAAGGGGAGAGCAAGAGAATTCTCACTTTTGGACTTTAAATCAGATTACCTAGTTACAGTGATAAAAAAACAACATGGTACTGGTATAAAGATAGACATATAGATCAATGGAACTGAACAGATGGTTCAAAAACAGGCTCTCACATCTATGGTCAGTGTTTTTTGACAAGGCTATCAAGCCCACCCAGCTGTGTCAGAACAGTCTATTCAACAAATGGTGCTGGGAGAATTGGATGTCCATAGCCAAAAGAAAGAAAGGGACCTTTATCTCATATATTACACAAAAATTAACATAGAATGGAGCAGAGACCTAGCTATAAAATCTACAACTGTAAAGCTCCTAGAACATAATGTGGGGAAACATCATCAAGATCTGGTGGTAGGAGGCAGATTCTTAAAACTTATAATGAAAGCATGTGCAATGAAAGAAAAATGGATAAATGGGACCTCCTCAAACTTGAACACTTTTGTGACTCAAAGGACTTCCCTAAGAAGATGAAAAGGCAGCTCAGTCAATGAGAGAAAATAGTTGGAAAATACATATCTGATAAGGATTTGGTTTCCATTCTATATAAAGAGATCATACAACTCAACAATAAAAGAGCAAGCAATCCAATTAGGAAATGGGCAAAAGACTTAAATAGACATTTCTCCAAAGGGGTAATACAGATGGCCAAAAAGCACATGAAAAAATATTCAATATCACTAGCTATTAGGGAAATGCAAATAAAAACAACAATGAGATATCATCTCATACCATATAGAATGGCCATTACTAAAAACAAACAAACAAACAAAAACCCCCAAAAAACAGGAAACAAAAAGTGCTGGAGGGGATATGGAGAAATAGGAAGAATCATTCACTGAAGGTGGGAATGTAAAATGGTGCAGGCTCTGTGGAAGACAGTTTGGCAGTTCCTCAGGAAGCTAAATATAGAACTGACATATAATCCAACAATTCCTGTAGTAGGAATATATCCAGAAGAAATGAAAACTGTGAGGTGAATAGACATTTGCACACTAATGTTCATAGCAGCATTATTCACAACTGCCAAAAGTTGGGAAAAATCCAAGTGTCCATCAATCAATGAATGGATAAACAAAATGTGGCATATACATACGGCAGAATACTATGCTGCTGTAAGAAGGAATGAAACTGGAACACATATGATAACATGGATGAACCTTGAGGACATTTACTAAGTGAAATAAGTCAGACACAAAAGGACAAATATTGCATGGCCTCAGTAATATGAATTAAATATGAAGAATAAATGAAAGGAGTTAAGCCTAGAGTATAGGTTATTAGGAGATAGGAGGAGGACTAAGATGATGAACTGATGTTTAACGTATGCAGAAGTTTTAATTAACCTGACTGTAAAAGTGTGAAAATGGATAGAGTTGATGGTAACTCATTATAGAGGGTAGAACTAACACAGGTAATCTGTAAATGGGATTGTGGCTGAAAAGGGTAGTCTAGGGAATGTATTACTAAATATCAATCGAAAGAAAGCTAGGGAATAATCTAGAGACTGAATAACATAGTATACTCAGAGGTGGATGAGAATTGTGTTTAATAGTACAAACAAAAGAACATCCTTCTATGAACTAGAACAAATGTTCTTTGCTGTGCAAGGTGGTAAGCATGTGGAGAAACATGGGAAAAATACAATTAATCAAGCCTATGGACTATAGTTAACAGCAATACTGTAATACACTTGCATCTATGCCAAATATATACTGTGTTAATAGGGGTGTATGGAAAAAAATATTCCAAATGTATTGTTATAGACCAGGGGTTCTTAACCTTTTTTGTTCCTCGAACCTCTTTGCTAGTCAGGTGAAAACCATGGACTTCTCAGAATGTAGCAGCAGAATGTAGTTTTATGACATTCAACGTTGGCATGTCTTTAAATTTTAGAATTATTCCAAATTATGTTTTACAACTTTCCCATAATTTCAATACTTGATAACCTAACACGGTTCAATACCTGTTCAAACAGTCATTTTTGGCAAACATTTAGAAATTCGAGTTTCCCATGGCATCATAAAACCATCTCTGCCATTCTTACTAATCTTTTTGCAGGCATTTATCCACTGTACTCAGAACATACTACATCAAAATAAAAATCATACTAAATCCATACTATACTGTGTATAATTTAATAAATATATCACACCTGCACCAACACATCACCACAAGAGTAATGTTTTTATTTTAAATTTTCAATTCAAGCTCATGTACCCCCTGAAGTCTTTCCCTGGTAAGAACCTCTGTTATATACCATAGTTAGTGGTAATAGTCTGCTGATATTATCTAATAATCTGTAGCAAATGTTCCACAACAATGCTGTGTCTTAGGGGAGGTGTGTTGTATGGGAATGCCACAGATGTTCATGATTGTTTTGTAAGTTCACAACCTCTCCAATGAAAATATATCTAAAAAAAGAATATGCCTTGCCCTCTGAGGGAATACATAATTCAATCTACCACAGCATGAAATTATGCTAATTTTTAATATAGGTTCTTTTTCATTTTGTTTATATGTACTTAATGAGGAGAAAAAAAATCTATAAAACACTAAAAGTACCTCAATTATTTAAATCAATTCACCAAGATTTTGACAGTCAGAAAATATTAAATTGTCTTTCTAAAGCGAAATTGATTAGTACCTAGTACCTACTTTGTGTTTTACCATTTTAAAAATTGCATATGATTGGAGCTCAGATGAAATGTGGATTGCTGTTAGCTTTTAAGCATAGGATACACTATTCAAAGTAAAGGTGAAATGAAAACCAACTCCTTTCATATGCACACTATAAAAAACATAAACATGAAAGACGTTGATATAATCTCAAGTATTGCACAAAATCGACAAAAAAGAATCAACAGGTATACAGTCTTCCTCTTAAGGGTACATGACCTCTCTTCAAGTAGGTATATTTCTATTTGATGTAAGCTGAATGAATGTGTTGCTTTTAGAACATACCAAATCTGGCACTAAGCTTGAAATCAGTAAAACTAGGAGGGCTTTCTGGTGGGTGTTCTCATTATGTTGTTACTTCATGGAGTACCCATGATCTAAGGACAATAGCAGGTTTAGAAATTGTAGGTTTAAAAAAAAAATCACTGAATATAGGACTGAGCAAGCTTTAAGAAAGGAGACCAGGGAGAAAACTCATTGATTTAGAAACTGAATGACATATAAAAAAGCACAAGGTAAAATTAAGGCCCAGTGGTTTCAAGTATTAGCCAGCACATTTCTTTGACAGTTTCCAAGTGTCTGGGAAGCTTAATAAGTAATTGAAATGTTGCTAAGTGATTTTGGAATTACAGAGCCCCCCAAAAAAGGTATTTTGAAGGGATATTTTCATGGTGCTTTGGTAGTCTAACAAGGAATTTTTTTTTTAAGGTAATAGGACTATAATTGATGGGAAGAGTAGTCAAAATATACTCTTCCCTGAACAGTGGAATAAATACATACAAACTCACTGAATGCTCCTCTTTAAAATTTTCCCAACCATTTCACTTATATTTACTTTCTTATTGCCAAGCTTCAGGTTCATTTACATTGTATGCTTTAGATGGGCCTTTTAGCACTTTAACTCCAATCCATAAATTTTTAGCTCCCTATCAATCAAAGAAGAGTTAATTCCAAGAATATATCCTGGAGGAGCACTTACTTGCCAGGCATGGTGGGGCCTGCACTGATTTTAATCACTGAAAACAGAGGTTCTGGAACCAAATATCTGGTCCTACGTCCGACTTTGTTTCTAGACCTCATTTATCCCAAGTGAGGGACCTACCTCAGGGAGGGGTTTTGGTGGCTACATATCTCTTTCTGTCTTTGTCAGCTTCTGTTACTGTTTTAGTTTGTCAAAGGGCTGCTCATGCAAAGTACCAGAAATGGGTTGGCTTTCATAAAGGGGATTTATTTGGCGTAAAAGCTTATAATCCCAAGGCCGTGGAAAGTCCAACTTAAGGCACGATTAGAGATGCTCTCTCACCAAAGTCAACTGCCACATGGCAAAGATGGCTGCTGATCTCTGCTGAGGCCTCTGCCTTCCCCTCCAGAATCTAACATATCTCAGAGCCCAGCTCCATGAGCTCAGCTATCAGCTATTAGGCATAGGGCTTGTCTCTTCTGGGGCCTCCTATATCAGTTTGGCTGCTTTCTTCCCAAGGTCAGCTGCAAACCAATAGACATAGCAGAACTCTTGAGCTGCTCCATGGGCCCAGCCTCTTTGGGGTTTTGTGCTTAAGCATTTCTCTTACAAGGTAGGATCAAATAAGACAAAGATTCCTTTTCATCTGTCTGTCTCTGTGTTAGAGCCAGCAAGAGGGCAGAGACTCAACTTGAGTCACACCTCACTGATGTAATCCAGTCAAAATGGTCTCATACCCACAGGAATGGATTGGTTCTCTTTTTGGTATTCATAAAAGAATTGCAAACTGCCACAGTTTCCCTTAAGTTATTGCCTCCAATGTGCTCACCTCTATATGTGTCCATAAAGATAAATGCTTTCCTGATGATTGCCAGGAAGTGGTGAGTGTACTCCACATTTCCCTTTATTCCAGCAAATTATTTCAATGGAAAAAAAGTAACCACAAAAACAATGGTTAACATGAATTAAGCACTTACTGTGAGCTTTAGATGAGGTTTGCATACTTGGCCCTAAATGGAGCTTTTACAAATGAAAAAGACATGATGATGATGAAGATTTGATAAATCTAAATAATTTACCTCAAAGTCACACAGTTAGTAAATGGAATCACAGGAATTTGACTTCAGATCTAACTCCAAAATGCTTGACTCAACCTAAACTATCACCAAAAATCTACATTTATATAATATTCCTCTTCTGTAACCTAGATGGACCCTAAGATCATCTTGGTGCAATTTTGTCACAAGATATATATGAATAAAATATAGGCAAAATGCCTGATTTATAGGTGGCCAGCATGCTCATATATATTTTATATCAACAGTAACTTGGGAATAATCATGGCTGGCATTCCCATGTCCTACTTATTTCCTTAATCCTCTTTCATCCTCCTGCCCAGCATGACAATGAAGACCTGTAAGCCTCTGTAGACTACAGAGGTCAATAAGTTCTTATACAACTGAAAGAATCTGAAGCTTACTACCCCTCGTCCAATCACCATGCTAAGCACCAAGAAAAGCCATAGTTTGAGGGCAGGTTAGAAGTTTAAACGACTCATTTATTTTCTTACTTTTTCTGAACGCAAAGTCCTGCCATTATCGTTCATATTAATACCTCTACAGAATGTAAGAGCTTGTTTTAAAAAAGGAGAGGTAAAATTATCTTGTTTATTCTCCATGTCCATTTTAGTTTTCTCACTGGGTTGGCTTAAACAATGGGAATTTACTAGCTAACAATAGAAATTTTGAGACTAGTGGAAATCAAAATCAAGCAAAGACCGGCTATCTGGGACTGGCTACCACTGATTCTTGGTCCTGGCCTTCTCAGTCAAATGTGCAATGCACATGGTAACATTCCTAGCCTCTCCCTTCTCCTCCTGGTTCCATTAATGTTCAGTTTTTGGCAGCTTCCTCTGTAGCTTTCTCTCTCTCTCTGAATTTCATTCTGCTTACAAAAGCCTCCAGTAATAGGATTAAGACCCATCCTCATTTTGAGTTGGGCCATACCTTAACTAAAGTAACCTCAACAAAAGGCCCAATTTACAGTGCGTTCACACCCACAGGAATGGGTTGAGCTTAAGAACACGTTTTTCTGGGGTATATAGCTCCAAACCACAATGCCTTATTACTAGGACTAAGATTTGCAGAACTACTGCCAATATTTTAGCATTTCCAAATGCATTTCCTGGTAGCAGCAGGAGCAACTATACCTAATATGGACATGAAATCACACAACAAATTATGTAGTGGAGTTGTGCATGTGCCTACAAAAGAGGAATTCCCGTGCTGCTCCTGTTGAAAATGATATCCCAAATTCCCAATCTACTCACTAAACACTTGGGACTAAGTAAATACAAAAGAAATATGAGGATGAACAATGATATTTAAGTTTCAGGAATTTCATAAGCAGTCTAAGGAATTTTAGGTTCTGTGGTACCTTCAATTAATATTAAGCTATTTTTATTTTGTTCTTCCTGCCTTAGTACTTATATTCTGCATTCATTATTTTGATTGGATCTTATCTTGAACTCTTATGTAAGACAGGGCTTCTCAAGCACAGAACTACTGGTATTTTGAACTAGATATTTCTTTGCTGAGAGACTGTCCTATTAATTGTAGGATGTTTAGCAGCATCATTGACCTTTATCCCTCCTTACCTCCCCAGAAGTTGTCATAATTGTCTCCAGACATTGCCAAATGGGGGGGAAATTACCCTCAGTTAAGAACAAATGATATAAAAAGACTCCTGTGTCTATATTTCATGAGCAAATAAGATTATAATGCTGGAGGTCATACTCATTCTATATTTTTATTATGCTTCCTATGTCAATACTCCCCCAAACCACCCTCAGGTTCACTAATTTGATAGAAGAACTCACAGGACTCTGCACACAGCTGTACTCATGTCTATATTTTATTATAGTAAAAGAATATAGAAAAAATCAGCAAAGGAAAAGGCACATGGAGCAAAATCTGAAAAAAATAAGGCACATGCTCCAACAGTTTCTCCTAGTGGAGTCAGGGCATACTTAATTCCTCCAGCACAAGTTGTAACAACATGTGTGAAATGTTAGCTACCAAGGAAGCTGATTGGAAATTCAGGGCTCAAGAGTTTATTGGGGATTGGCCATGTAGGTAGTCTCTGCCTAGCATACAACATAATCCCAGAAAACCAGAAGGAAAGCAGGCATTCAGCATACACCACATTGTTTGTATAAACAGGTTAGTCACATTGAACCACTCATCAATTAGGGCATATGAGGAGCCCTCCTGAAATACAAGTTCATAGATACCAGCAAAGGGCCAAAATGGCAAGCAGCACTTTCTAAGGAAAGTAGTATCAGGTCTGTCAACTCTTTCTGCTCACTTCCCTACACAAGGTTTCATGAAGTGCTGGCTACATTTTGGGTACCCAATGACTTACAGAATGAATGAATGAATGAGCTAAACAATCAGTCATGTTTTAAGTAAGAATTCATTAAACTTCTCTGTTTAGACTTTTGTTCCTAGGAATTCTTAGTCTTGAATAGAAGAAAATGTTCCAGGAATTGAAGTATAATCACAGACTTTGGAATTAAATAGAAATGATGATAATTAATTTAATTGTGCCAGCCTTGATTTACATTTACAGAAAATCCTCAAACAATTCAATATCATATGGGGCAGCCCATTGTCAGCAAAAAGGACATGGAATATGGTAATACTCTGGTCAATGTAACTTAAAGAAGCAACCACTAAGGGAACTAGGAATTTACATTTGTTGAATATAAGACTCCACAAATAAGTATTTTCTGTCAAGGAGCCTATACTATTTTTAAAGGTGAAACCATTCAATGGTATGGAATTGTCTACTATTCTTTAGAACATACCAAATGCTTTGAATTAATAGGATATTGAAAAATACGAGCTTCATCTGAATTAAATATATATATATAACACAGCACTCTTTCCTGATAATGTGTTTTGCTGTTTTTAACAGTTGTTAAAGTCCTTTCTATTCTTTTTTTTAATTTAATCTTTTTAAAAAATATTTATTTATTTATTTATTTATTTATTTAATTAATTTATTTATTTACTTTTATTATACATCCCCCCCTTTCTGCTCATTCTCGCTGTGTTCATTTTTCTCTGCGTTCTTCTGTGTCTGCCTGTCTCTCCCTGCTGGGGTGACCTGCGGAGTCAGCTCACCCGCGCATCCGCCCGCCTGCTGGTGGGGGCTCGCCCTTGCTCGCAGGGGCTTGCCTTTGCCTGTGGCGGCGTGCCCTGCCCATGTTGGCTTGCTTTCTCTAGGTGGTCCGCCCATTAGAAGAGGCCCGGGGACTGAACCCAGGGCCTCCCACTTGGCAAACCGGCGCCCCACCAAGTGGGCTATCCAGCCATCCCCAGTCCTTTCTACTCTAAACTTTTTTTTTTAAATTGAAGGAATCTGAAATAAAAGGAGTCTTCTACTTGGATCTGCATTTTTTCTGCTCTCCCTGAAGTCTGTTCACCAAACTGCAGCCAGATGGATGTTTTTCACAAGCAATACTTGATCACTTAAGATTTTTTACTGTTTTTCTATTGTTCTGTGGATGAAGACTGAATTCTTCAATTGGACTGAAGTTATCGCTGGGTTCAGGCCATACGTTCTTTTTTGGATATCCTCCCAGTCTTGGCTGGGCCTGGTTCTTGCAACCCTCTCTCCCTCCACAGCCCCTTTGTGTCCCCGCTTTCCCTCTGATTGGAATGGTCTTTCACCCTTAGTTTACCCCTTGCTCAGCCATCAGCTCTTTAGGCAGTTTCCATGTCCTTTAGGAATATTTCTCTGACCTCACTCTGACTAGATAAAATATCTTTAATATAGGCTTCCCATGTCACACCCCTACTTGACATTCCTAAAAATGCTTGTCAGAATGGCCAGCTCAGTTTTCATCATTGGATTATCGTTGGGTCATCACTCTTTCCCTACCCCAAATGAAATAATTAATGAAAGCATGGCCCTTGCTCTATTTTTGCTCACCTTGGTCTCCTTAACATCGTGCAGAGTTTGGTGTACATAGTAGGCACTTAACAAATATTTGTTGAAAGAGAGAAAATAAATCTCATAGAGATAATAGTCTTTATTAATACCCCAGGGTATTTTAGAGACTAAGTTTAAAGGGATGCACAGTATTTTTTT
>PVKH010008533.1:0-19429 GCA_004027955.1 Chaetophractus vellerosus | reverse complement strand
ACACAACTGGCTAAACCATACAAAATTCCCATTATGTAGGTAGAAAATGGTTGAATATTAGTAATTTGATTTGGTTCAAACTAATACTATTATAACTACTATTAGAAAAACAAGCTGATAAAAGAAAATGAGAATCTTGAAAATCTCCCTTGCAAAGTCTTTAAAATACAAAATAAGTATGGAATCAAACTTTGGACTAAACTAAAACTTTACAGAGAAGTGGTTGAGTATAGTCATCTGTATTGCTTATAGAAAAATGTTAAGATCTATAAAATGTATTTTAAGTAGCCAAATATTTTCCTCTAAAAGTATGTTGTTTCCACCAACATTGGGGATTTGGGAAAAACATTCCTATGATAATTTATTGTTTCCTTTTTCTTGCCGGTTTATAGGTTCAACAAGTACTTTATTGCTCTTTGCATTGGCAGCTACACAGAAAATGGAGATCGTGATCTCCACTTGGATTCTCCAAATGGATTCCTTTTTTTACTAGAGACCTACTCAAAATCAGTGGAAACTATTTTGAAAATGTAAAGTACTTATATGAAATATTCAAAATATGACAAGTCAGTTTATGTAAATATTTATCAGTGAATACTTTTGGTTTTACTGGTCTATTCAGAAATGCTGTATCTGAATAAAGATATAAATCCCATAGGATTTGGAAAGAAGGAATTTTAAATTTGAAAGTGTCTTAGACTTACTTTGGCAGGTGGCAGGCTTCAACTGGGAGCAGATCCCAGGTCTCCAGACTCCTCATCTAGTGCTCTTTCTAGTGTACGCCATTCATGATTTTGTATGTGTTCCAAACATCATTACTCAGCTGTTAGCAGTGGGCATGGCCTTTTCTTAAATATCAAAACAGAACCAAAAAGTCTGCCTTTGAGGTCTTCAGCTAATAGTTTGTGTAATGGAAATAAAATGAACGTGGTTTTAAGGTCTCGTGTGATGTAACCTATTTCAACTCTTAATTTACAATAAACAAAGTCATGTTTTCACTGGTGGTCTACCTTTATGAACTTCTGTAGCATTTTCCTCATTCCTTAGAGCTCTCATCCTAAACTCTAAAGATTCAGAGCAGTTTTCTTGACTAAGAATAGGAAGAATGAGGTCATGTAAAGACCAAAGATTGTCTTCATTTGCTTGGCTTGAGATGAGTGTCTTCAGAGTTATGTGCTGTGCCTGGAGTCGTATTTCTTTTAAGTGATGATAAATGCAGCTTTTCTTAGTTTGACATCAAAAACTTTCATCAGAAGTTTAGAGTCCTGATTTCTTCCAATTTTGCCTTTGCATATGAATGCTAATTTAATTTCCTTTGCTTTTGTTTGTTTTTAACAGATAGCAGAATCCTATTTCCAGGAGGAGGACTGTATCCTTTTCTTAGTTACAAGAAATTCATAGAACTCTTAAAAAAACCACCCATGTTTTAAAAATTCAGGTGTACTTTACATACAGTAAACTACCTGGGTCTTAGATACTCAGTGGGCTTTGATAGCTGTAGGCGCTCCATAACCGCCACTCAAAGCTGGATAGCGGGAGTTTTTGTCAGTACAGAAACTTATGTCATTCCTGATCCTAATCTGATCAACACCTAAATACTTGTGTGTCCAGAAACAACAACAACAACACATATTGCTTAAAAAACAGAATTAAAATAGGCATTGGGTTTTCTTTCTTTTGAATTAAACAGAAGTACCGGGGAGCAGTTATGGCTCAAGCAGTTGAGCACCTACCTCTCACATGGAAGGTCCCAGTGCCTCCTAAAGAAAACACAGACAAGGAGCAGACAACAAGGAAAAACAAAAACAGAAAAAAACCACAGTGAGTTAACAGACAGGGGAGCTATCTCGAGGGGGGTAAAATTAAAAAAAAAACAGAAATACAAGTCAAGTAATATAATATTCATATGGTAGAACATGGCAAGTATGTTATACACTAAATCTTGTGAATTTTTTTTCTTTTTCTTTTTCTTTTTCTTTTTTTAAATTTTTTTATTATATATGCCCCCCCCCTTTCTGCTTTTTCTTGCTGTGTTCATCCTTGTACTCCTCTGTGTCTGCTCGTCTTCCCCCTGCTGCGGCGACCCGCCGAGTCAGCTCACCGCGTGTCGGCCTTGCCTGCTTGTGGGCGGCTTGCCCTGCCCGTGGCAGCTTTGCCTTCTCAAGGCGGTCTGCCTGCTCAAGGAGGCCCCGGGAACCGAACCCAGGGCCTCCCATGTGGTAAACCAGCGCCCTACCAATGGAGCTACAGCCAGCCCCTTATTTCTTTTTTGTTTGTTTGATTTTCTTTATTTATTTTTCCTTTTTCTTTTTTTTTAATTTTCATGTCCTATAACAGCTGTATAACTGCAAAGGGAAACTTGAATTCTCTAGTAATAAATGGTGTAAATAGTGTCAAGTGATACAGTATATTAACTTTTGTGTAGGAAAGATTTCTTCCCTTGTTTTTCCAGCTTCTCTTTTTAAAATTGCTTTTCTTTACAAGAGATAGCCTAATATATATACCCTCTAGAAAGAAGGTGTCGTAAGCATTAATGTGATTTGCTTTTCCTTCTTCTACATCTCTGACCAGACTGAGGGGTAAGCAGTTCCCATCTCGGACTCTTACCAGGGAAACCATGGTACGGTTTCAGAGTTTCAGGCAGTGGAAGTCATTGCTAAATACTCTGGGATACCATTCTCGGTGGAAATGAAGATAGAACTTTTTTTTCCCTTAAAAACCAAATAACGAGCATGATGTAGCCTGGTGTAGACCAGCAGCAGCAGCTCTAGGAGCTTGTTAGAGACGCAAACCCGTGGGCTGCCCAGGCCTGCTGACCTGGAACTCCTGGAGGTCAGAACCACGGATCTGCACTTGAACAAGTTTTTCAGATAGTTCCCACGGTCTGTGAAGTTTAATAAGCACTGGTGTGCTCTGTGTCTGGGCAGAGGACAGTGGAATTGTTTATGATTCCCAGGATATCTTTAAGATGAAAAATGAGAGAGAGAGCTGCAGCTCTGAGAAGGCCACAGAGCAGCGTATTCTCTGTCGTGTGGATCCGCGTTCAGAACGTCGCCCAGAAGAAGGTGGGCAGTCAGTTTACTGTGGCTCACATGGACACGTGGGGTGCACATGGGGAGACAGTTCACAGGAAGATCCACTGAGGAGGAGAGTCGCAGGATAATCGTGAAAATCACCGTGGAGAGTTAATTAAACCTTTACAAAAGATCCGTGTAATGTTTTGCTCTGTCGTTGTTTAGACATGTGAAAAGGTGCTAAAAGCATTCAGTGGGAAATAAGTAGGATCCTGGTGAGTTGAAAACGGAAACAACGGCTTGACTACAGGGTGTCTTAATTTCTAGACCACAGGTAATTTAAGGAGAGAACAAAAAAGGGAAAGACCCCAGGAGTCCATGGAGGTCCTATTTCTGATTAAATAGCTTTTAATTGACCCTGCTAGAAATATAATAGCATGCAGGCATTCCTTGAGCATTAAAACTTTTTAGTTTCTACAGTTTGATACTGCATAGTATGCTACATTAAAATTTACCTACTTCAAAGCCAAGAAATGTTACTTTAGAAAATGTTTAAATTTAAAAATATTTAGAGCCTTCTCATTTTTTGGTAAACCACAGATTTCTCAACTTATGTAGGACATTCCTCTTCAAACATGGGGCTACCTGTAAATAGTCTGGATTTCCATTTTCCTCAAATTTTCTATTCAGATGAGAAAGCAATGAAATTCATTCAGCTTGAACGATTATATCATGAGCAATTGCTTGCAAATCTTTCTGCCATTCAAAAACAGTGGGGTGAGTACAAAATAGCAAATGTGTAATTATTAGTAATCTAACAAATTGCTATCTGGAAAACTTATTTGACCTGCTTTTGTGAGTCAGGAAGTACACATTTCCACAATCAAGTTAAGTTGCAAAGAAAGTAGCATTTCTATCATAATCCTGTGTCGTGAGAAATTTTTTTGTTTTGCTGTCATTTCGTTGTCAACGAAAAGAACACTTGTGGCTGTTTTCACTACTTCAGATTGCCTGTCCTAGTAGCTAATTTAGTCTTTGGGATGATATTTGCTTATGTTGAAAAGTACTCTTAGATATTTCTAATTGTGTTAACTTTGGGGTTGTTTCAGAAGGTAATTATGCATGCTAATCTTTATCAATGAGGCCAGTTAACTATTTTTCCCCTCCTAAATATGTTTTGTAAGAGTCAGTGACTAACAAATATTTTAAATCTAGAAACAAAATGGAAAACTGTACAACCACATACAGTTACATCTCTAAGGAATTCAGAAAAAGGATTTAATAGTGAAGATTTTGAACGACTTAGTAAATTTTGCACAACACATCAAGAGTAAGTATATCAATATTTGGTTAGAATGAGGGGAAATAGAATATGAATAAGCATTGTAGCCTTGAATATTTGAAATATAAGATCCATTTCTCTACTTGTTTTGTTAATGTTTTCAACTAGAGAAATTAAAACTGGTAAAATAAAATTATTAGTTCCTTTTAAGTTTTTTTTCCTCAATTTCTTACTCTGAACTCAGTAAAATGTAGACTTTACATAGGTTCAAAGAATCCTTCTACTTAGAAAATTTTAAATATAATCTTCCAATTTTGACCTTTTTTTGATTAAGAGATTAGACAACTCAGAATAACTAAAATGAATATTATGATCTTTTATTCTAGTTCTTTGTCAATGTTTGTATGTTGTAGTGAACACACAACATTTTTAAGAGTAGTCTGATGCTGGAAAGCAAATAAAATAAGCATTTAACCAAAGGGCTGCAGAAGGAAAACTGTATTTACCAGATAATTTTTATTTATTTTATTTATTTTATTTATTTATTTTTTTTACCGGGAGGTCCCTGGGATCGGACTGAGGTCCATCCATATGGGAGACGGACGCCCAACCATTTGAGCCACATCCACCCCCCCAGATAATTTTTAAATGCTTGATTTTTATCAAGGAGTTGGGTTTTTTAATTAAATTAATTAAAGCTCCTAAATTTTTTTAAAAAATCATTATTTAAAGACCCAGAATTCTGAAGGTGAGATTAAACGAGGGCAGATTTCTGAGATTTAGAACATGAGTCCTCAGTACAGAGTCTGAAAGACTTTCCCTACGTTTTCTTATGGTATAGACTTTGAACCTTTGAAACATTATTATCAGGGATTCTGAATTATAGCCTAAGCTTTAAACCAATTTTGAGATAATCTTTGAAAACTGGCTATTGAAAATAGTTGCTTAGCATGTTAAATAGGTTAACTTTTAACTTCATAGGGAGTTAAAATAATGCAGTCTTTTAAAATAGGTAAGGAGATCATTTTCTTTCAAAACACTTAATATAGACATCCTCCCCCCATGGAATTAACAGCATCTTAATATGTTACAAGTGCTTTAATCACTCAATAAACAATGTTTATTGATCATAACATAAACAGGTCATTTTCAGGCTTTAAATTGTGTATAATTCCCCCAAATGATTACTTTTAATTTTTTTAATATTTAAAGTTTTTTTGAGTTAAAACATACATACAGTAAAGTGTACTAACTTGATGAAATTTTACATATACATATACCTATGTAATTGCCACTTAGATCTAGATACAGAACATTTCCAGCCCCTCAGGAAGCTCCGTCAGTCATTTCCCAAGTCTATATCCATCCCCTGAGGTAACCACTCTCTGAGTTTCATAAGAGTATATATGTTGGCCTCTTCTGTACTTTCATATAAATGGAATCACACAAAATGTAGATTTTCATATGTAGCTTCTTTCACCCGACATTGTGTCTCTATTATATGTTGTTGCATGTAACAGTAGTTTTTCTGTTTGTTATGAAAATTCATTGTATGACTGTGCAGCAGTTTTTTTATCCATTCTAATGTTAATGGACATTTGAGTTGTTTCCAGTTTTTTAATATTATGAATAAAAGGACTGAACATTCTTGTTCATGCCTTTTGGTAGATATATGCATTCTGTTATCTTGGCTATTCCCTAAAATTTAATATTTTAAAATTACTTTTTTGTTATTTTCATGGATATTGCCAGTAAAATTATCTTCTGCCATACCTATTTTAGACTATAATGGCATATGCTGAAAATTTTTTAAAGAATAAATATATAAGTAAAATGTTTTTAAGTACATTATTAGCAAAAGGTTAGCCATTCATCTTTTCTTCTGGATTTTAGAATTTGTAGCTTCTTTGGGGGTAATTGGCTATTCAAGGAAGTTAACACATGATACAGTTGCACTTCAAACTGTATAAACCAGTGGCAGTGTTTCAGCAGTGGAAATGTTCTGTGCTAATATTAGAATCCAGAGAAGCTGTATTTTTTTAAACTGCCATTTCAGTGACATTTGTTTGGAAGCATATTGCTGCTATAATTTTTTAAAATTTGTTTTTCTCTTTTCCTACAGCCCATTTTTATCCAAACAGAAGGTAAGAGATCATTTCTCTTGAAAATATTTGTAGGAAAAATGTTCCCATCATGTATCTGTTGTATGGACTGTTTTAGAAAATATTGAATCGTTCCTCACATTATTCCCAGGTTTCTAATTTAATGCAACAGCTTCCAAAAGAGTTTGTTTTGTTTTGTTTTGTTTTTAAACTCCTAGATAGCAGCTATAGAAAAATCCCTGGGAAGGAAATGCTTTATGCAGTTAATAGTATCTGAAGATCCAAAAGAAAAAGGATTTACAGCCACAGAGTCAGGTATGTTTGTAAGTTAAGCTGGACAGGGGTGTAAAAGATACCTGCCTTCTATGATAGTTTACAAGTGTTATAACACTTACAGTGAAGGGTTTTTTTTTACATTTACGTTTTTGTATGTATACCTCTCCTAGAAAAATAGTAAAGCAAGATTTCTTATGTTGTGTAACTCCATTTTTAGATGACTAGTAGAAATTATAAAATCTAAATTCTTATAAAAACATAAAATTATTTCCATGTCTTCATTAGTTCATTATTTATATCTAACAGAATATGAGAAGATTGCACAAAAGTGCTCTGAAATAGTATTGGTTCTGATGTATTCAGATATCCTTTTCTGTTAGAAATCATTACTATATGGACTTTACCAGACATTTGTTCTGTATATCTAGATATTGAAAAGCTCTGCATTTTGATGATTTACCTGTGGCAATTTATTTTCTTCCCTTTTGACCAATATATGGTATACTTTATTTTGTGTACATACATTTCTAGAGCATTTGTGATATAGTTTGTGCTACCTTGCACCTTCTGTCAAAAGTTATAAAGATTTTTAAAAACTTTTTTTCTTAATAATAGTAATGTATGTTCATTATTTTAAAAACCTTTTGAAAATAAAACTAAGTAATATTGTTTTAGAGGTTTTTTCTGATTTATGGTTTTAGTACTAATCTGTATTCTTGGACTTTATATTCCTGCGCATGAAAACCCTGATATTAAAGAGGAAACATCAGTCTTTTGGCTGAGTTGCCTGAAGAGATAAGATGATGGTGATAGTGATGATGATGTTGCCACCAACACCTTCAATTTAATTAGCCTTTTATTTTTTACAAAAGTGGTTTTGTTTTTTTGTTTTTTTTTTTCCTCCATTATTAGATCTCTGCCCCCCCCCCCTTTCTCTTTCAAGGCAAGTTAGGGATATTGCCTTGGGTCAGTCCTGTTTTATCTGTGCTTCCATCCTCTTCTTTTCCAATCATTTTCATTTCAGAAACCAGAGTGAAATGACCTTCAGAACAACCTTAAAGAGGAAAAAGTGATGAAAGCCACCTAGTTTGAGTGTGGATGCATCTCCATAACGTGCTGTTATGGGCTTAGCACTGGTTGCTTGGCACTGCCTCTGCTGTGGGATAAGTGGTACAGATGGGGAAACTGAGTCAATGAGTCTGTCATCTGCCCAGTGATTTGATTCACAACTAGAACCTAGGTCGTCTGGTTTTAATTGAATGCAGCACTCTTCTGCTAAATAAGTTGTATGGATTATCAGTCTTCACAATAATCCATACATCTTATCAATAAACATCTTCTGAGGGGATGTGGAAACTGAATTCAGAAGAAAAAAAGTCTTTCCCCCTTGTGCTAAAACAGCATGTTTTAAAGAGAAATGTCAAATTTCCCAGAATTAATTATCTCCTCAGATTAGTTATTCTGTAATTAAATACAGGAAAATAAAGATAAAGAAATGTGAGAATATGAGAAAAAGAGAAATGTGAAAATATTTAAATGATTTGTTTCTACTACACTGTTCTCACTTTACCTCTTATTCCTCATTTCTAATAATCTCTGGTTTGTCGTACAACCTGGACTTTACTTTCCCTTTTCTTTCTCTCTTATCCCTTGGTCCCAAGCTCCTATTAAATTAAATATTAAATTGCAGTTTCTTGCATAGTAATTAAAGGCATTGGTTCTGGAATCAGACTTATCTGGTTGAAAATTGATTCCACCACTTTAAACTATGATCTTGAGCGAGTTGCCTGACTTTTCTGTCTCTCTCTTTCCTTGGCTCCAGAATGGTGATACTAATAGTATTTGTCTCATAGGATTCTTAGGAGGATTGAACTAGTAATTCCATGTTAACAGTGTATGTCCACTGCTCTGTTTGTCCTGCTGCTGCTCTTGTGCTGTCACCACCCCTGCTCTGCCCTGTGAAGTGTTCATGGCTGGTTTTCTCCAAGTAATTTGGTAATATTTGTGTAGTATTTTATATTTTCAAGATACTTTCATGTATATTATTTCACCTGTTCCACTCAACAACTAATGTGAGGCAAGCTGAATCATTTTAACAGGTTCGAAGAAGCTAAATGACTTGTCCAGGGTCAGAGCTAATTAGTAATCAAAGCTAAATCCTAGTTTTCTGAACCCAAAGTCCATGTATTTTTAGATACTTTTTATTATGCAATATGTTATATATAAAAGTACGTATACATAATTTATAACACATGATGATAACATGAAGGCCCGTGAACTTAGTAGTCAACTAAGGACTGAACTATTGTTAATTCTGATGCAGCTACATTTATGTTCCCTTCCTATTCCGTCCCTGCTTTCGCTCCATCCCTAAGGTAACCTCTGTCCTAAATTTTATCTTTATCTTTCCCTTCTCATTTTTATAAACTTTATTGAAGTATAATTTCCATGCAAAAAAAAAAAAGTTTTTGGTGTCTAATTTGATAAGTTTTGAAAACTGTATACACTTGTGTAACCACCACCCCAATCAGGATATAGCCTATGTCCATCACCTCAAAACCATCCCTGAAGCCCCTTTGTAGTCAGTCTCCTCCACCTCCCGTCCCAGGAGACCATTGCTCAGTTACTATAGAATAGTTTTGTCTGTTTTAGAATTTAGTACAAATATATTTACTCAGCATATTGGTTTTGAGAGTCCTGCGTATTGTTGTGTGTACCGTTAGCCCATTCCCCTTTTTTGGAGTAGTATGCCATTTTGTGGCTCTCCCACAATTTGTGTGTCCCTCTGCCTGTTGCTAGGCATTTGGTTGTTTCCAGTTGGGGACTATTATGACTAAACCTGCTGTGAAGTCTTTTTGTGGATATGTTTTCTTTTTCTTGAGTAAATAACTGAGGGTAGAATTGCTTGGTCATAGGATAGGCATATGTTTAACTTAATGCAAAACTGCCAAGTCGTTCTCCAATTAGTTGTATGTTTTGAACTCCCACCAGCATTAAGGAGAATCATATTTGCTGACATATGACATTGCCAGTCTTTTTTATTTTAGAGGACATGAAATGGTATCTCGTGGTTTTAACTTATTTTTCCTTGATAACTGGGGTGTGTGTTTTTGAAATTTTTGAATTACTCTGTATAGAAGCTATATTAATTTAACAACAGCTCAGATTAGTTCTAGTATTTTTTTTTCAGTCTGCTAAAATAAGTATTTACTGTGGAAATTTCTTTTTCAAGCCAGATACCACTCAAATGTTTGTATATAATGTTAATTAATGAGATCTTCAGAAAGTATAAGAAGTAGGTGTTGATTCACTTTAATGCCTTATCATAAATTGTGTGGAGAATTTTAAGTCTTGGGAATTTAATGCACTAGGGGGAGGAATACTGACCTCACCAGATCTTTGTGTTTAGAAGAACCAGTTAGTTAACAGAAGCTGGTGTTAATATTAGCAGAAATATTAATAGCAACCCACTTTTTACTGTAATACATACTTGTAGAAAACTCAGGATATATTTTTAGTTAAAGGTAGTGGATCAAACATTTACCCCTGCTTTTTCCTGGAACACCGTTAAACTGTCCACAGTGACCAAACTGGCAAGGAAACAGCAGTAGGTGAGACCTCCAGAAAACTTCAGGAGCTAAAAGGCAGATGGATGGGTAGCAGCTGGCTTAGCAGGCCAGAGAAAGCTGAAAGCTGAGGGTCTACAGGGAAAAAGTTGACTCCTGCCTGAGAGGTTTGGGAATCATAAGCACATAGGGTACTTCTAAAGTCAGGGATGCAGGGTTGGACTAAAAATAGGAAGATTCCCTTGCTACCAAGCAAAAGAGTCCAGGCTTATTCTTCAGAGAGCTTGAAGTAGAGGGATTGCGTACTCAGGCATCATGCACGCATAGCTCAGGGGAGAGGTATTATATGATAAATGGGGATGGGATGAAAGGGTTACACACTGAATGGTGAGACCCTTAGCCATGTTACGTACTTGGCATCCAGAACTGTGACAGCTGGATCTCTCTCTTCCTCTGCGAAACTGGCTACTGGTCTAGGAGAAAAGACCTCCAGAAATTCACATCCAAGGCCTCCCAGTGAATGGCCCAGGCTTTTTTTATCCCACATTGAAGACTACTGGACAAGGCTTACTTTTAACCACAGACATTTCATCTGCTTCTCATTTCCTCATATTAAAAAACCTCAACCAGGGGAGCAGGTGTGGCTCAAGCAGTTGAGTGCCTGCCTCCCACATGAGAGGCCCTAGGTTCGGTTCCTAGTGCCTCATAAAGAAGACAAATGGACAACGAGCAGACAATGAACAAAAACAATGAGCAGACAATGAGAAAAAACAAATGAGCAGGGAGCGGATGTGGCTCAAGCTGCTGAGCATCCACCCCCCACATGGGAGGTCCCAGGTTTGTTTCCCAGTGCCTCCTAGAGAAAAATCAAACAGCCAATGAGCAGCCAAAAAG
The DNA here is from genome assembly GCA_004027955.1 of Chaetophractus vellerosus. NCBI lineage: Eukaryota > Metazoa > Chordata > Mammalia > Cingulata > Chlamyphoridae > Chaetophractus > Chaetophractus vellerosus. The sequence goes on along the minus strand of PVKH010008533.1, from coordinate 8,295 downwards.
CAAAAACCAATGAGCAGACAATAAGCACAAGCAACAAACAGGCGACAGAGCCATGTGGTGGGGGCTGGCGCGGGGGGGAGTGGAAAACACAAACAGGAAAGACAAAGACCAAAACAGATAGACAAACAAAAAAAACTCAAAGGAAACAAAATGCAGAGAACAGATTAAAATATCAAAAAAATTAATGAACATTATCACAGATTAGAAAAAATATTACATGTATGAAAACAAGAATAAGATGCTATTTTAAAAAGGAACTTTCAGAGAATAAAAAAGAAACTTCTGAGAAATCAAAAGTGAGATGCCCAAAATAAAAAATTAGGGAGCTGATGTGACTCAAGCAGATGAGCACCTGCTTCCCACGTGGGAGGTCCCGGGTTCGGTCCCCAGTACCTCCTAAAAACAAAATAAACAAACAACAAGCAAACAAATGAAAAAAACCAGCTCCCAGGAGCCATTGTGGCTCAGTGGTTGAGCACCGGCTTCCCACATACGATGTCCTGGGCTCATTCCCCGACCCCGGTACCTTTTTTTTTTTTTTAATTAGAGGGGAGCGGATGTAGCTTAGGTAGTTGAGTCCCTGCTTCCCATGTACGAGGTCCTGGGTTCGATCCCCAGTACCTCCTAAACCAAACTAACTGAAAATTAATAAGAAGACTTGAAGGATAATATTGAGAGTGTCCCAGAAAGTTGACCCAAACACTAAGAGATGAACAGTATGACAGAAAAGAAAAGGTGGTCAGTCTATGAGATCCAGAATCCTAATACAGGTTTTCTAAAAGAGAATAAAAACTGGCAGGAAGCAAATTATCAAAGAAATAGTACCACAAAATTTCCCAGAATTGAAGGTCATGAGTTTCCAGATTGATAAGTTCCACCAAGTGCCCAGCCCAATGAATGAGCAGCTTCCTGTTGTTTGAGGAGACCAGGTATAAAGCAGGAAGCACAGGGCGTCCAGAGAGAAAAATCAAGATTACAAGGATTGGGTATTCTTAACAGCCATGCTGGAAGCTAGGCAATATGAGCAATGCCTTCAAAATTGTGAGGAAAAAGTAATTTATAGCATAGTTGTCTATACCTAGCCAAAGTTTCAGACAGGCATGAAGAAATTGAAACTTTGAAATGTGAAAGCTCTCAAAAAATTTACCTTTCATGCATCTTTATTAGGAAATGTTCCATCAAAATAGACTAAGCAAAGAAAAACATGGCATTCAAAACAATGTGTTCCAGCATAGAGCACAGGGAATTCCTAGGATCACAGTGAAAGGCAACAAGGACAAAACCTGGGTAGCAGGTCTGGAGAGCAGCTAATGCAGATTGGAAAGGTTAAGGATTTAAGAAGGATATCTTTTATCTTTTATTTATTTTTTTTTTTTGAAAATTCTCCCCCTCCTCTCCGCTGCAGATGGCTCCCTTGTCTGTCAGCTCATATTCTTTAGGAGGTACGGGGAACTGAACCCGGGACCTCCCATGTGGGAGGCAGGAGTCCAATTGCTTGAGCTACATCTGCTCCCCTCAAGTGGAATATCTTTTTAAAAAATTACTTTACTAGATTATCTGTGTATATGTCATAGTTGTATAAATGTCAGAGTCTGGAGTATAATTGCTTCTAGAGAGCAGGAATCAGAGGTGGAGTGGGTGATGACAGGACCACTGCTTTTCATTAGCTGGAAAGACAGTTTCTAGCTGGGGAAACCCCCACTTAACCAGTTAACTTACTTGGCTGGTCTAAAGAAAATATAGTTTGGCACAAGAAAGTCTAAATCAGCATATATCATGTTTGATTTGTTGACTATTTGTTAAAATATATAACCTAAATTTTGTATGACACCAAAAATAGACTGCAAGTGATTTTATGATCCAGCTCTTTGCATCTTAAATCACCTACATTTTCCATAACTTCTTGTATTCTTTCTAAATAATGGAATGAAATAACCATGCTCAAGCTCTTTTGTAAATAATGTATATTAGCTATGATCGTCTTTATTGCTCACCACTTAAGATCTCAGTTCACGTAAATGCAGTACCTACCGCGGTTGCATTTTGCCTCCTAACAGCAGCTGCTCATCCTGCTTCCCGCTCATGTAACAGCAGCTCAGTCTGACTCTGACTTTAATAGTCAGAGCTATTAAATAGTCTTGCTTTGATTCTTTAGGACTCGGCCCTATTCAGTTCAAAACTTCATTTGAACACTTGAACACTGTCTCATCAAAGCTCTTCTCTGACTCCAACCTTCCAGGAGCTGGGCACCCGGCCTGCTCACACTTGAAGCCGTCCCTTAAAGCTCAGGAGTCAGGGTTGGCTTCTGGGGGTGTGTGGAGACTCCAGCAGGAACCACCGAGGAGGGGCCAGCGCCCAAGTGCCCTCCTAGATCCTCGGGGTCCTTTTATAGCAGAAGAGCCCCGCCTCCTGAGGCAGCCCGCCCTGTGCTTTCACATTGCCTGTGGGACTGGGCCCCGTCTTGTTGACTCTGTGGCGGTGGGCTGGGACCTTGGGGGAAAAGCTTGGCTCCCTGCCCACCTACAGTGGTCTTCTCTGCTCTTCCCTGCCTCTTGTAGCTGAGAGGCAGGCCGTGGCCAAGCAGGTGCCTTGTCTCAGGTGTGAGGCATATCCTTGCAGTTGCCCAAAGTTTGAGTCATCTTTGGGGAGGGGAGAGGGTAAGAACCCTGCAGTCTCCCCAGAAGCGACCTCTTCCTTCCCCTGGTCCTCATCAGGTGTGTGGACCAGTGTGGGGAGGCCCCGCAGACTCCACCACCTGGCGCCTCAGCGTCCTGAGCCCAGCGAGTCTCTGGAATCAGAGCCTTTTCTTCTGCTGTGGGTCTCAATTGTCAATTGATAATTATTAAATTACGAAAAGGTGAAAAACCAAATGGAATATAGTTATCACTTAATTTTACCATTGATTTCTACTTTTGGCCCATTATTTGTATAAATTAAACAATAAATGACTATTTTTAAAAGTTAAACCCTCCACAGCAGTGAGGAATGCCAAATAGAGTAATAAACTGACAGTCATAAACTAACTGCTGTGTCGTCCACCACTTGTCCTGTGTGTTCCCATTCAGTGCATACACAAAGGTTCTCAACTGCTTAGCTTTAGAGTGGAAGAAAACTGTTTTAAATTGATTTTATTTAAAATAGAAATGGAAAGAAATGTCATAATTCAAACCCACTTCTGCTACCCTTTGTTGCCACTCGTTAAAAGGTTGCAAATAATTTGCAAATATATAGATTAAGGAAATGCTTAAATAAATTTGAATAGAACAGATCTATGTTCCTTTAGTTTAGTTAGTAAATCAGAAACAATATTACTTCTCTTTTATACTTTAAATTATAAATGTATTACTATGTTGTATTACATAAAAATATTTAGTCAATATGCCATGTCTTAAATATATTGAAAATAATTTTTAAACTTTAAGATATACATTTAAATATAAAAGGCCAATAAAGTTCAGAAGAGTATCTTTTAAACCTTTGAAAATTGACTTTTAAAATTATAATGAAGACTAAGTTACCTATTTATACTCTAACATGCTTTTGAGTAGTCTCTCTTCATTTTCATATGTAAAAGATTGTTTACTGAATATTTAGGGTATTTTCCTCTACCCAAAGACAGTTTTTTCTAACAGAATTTCCATTCTCTTGTGTTCTCTCTCTTCCCTTCTATACGAAGTGTCATTTTGAATCTTAAAATAACTTTTTTCCCCTTTGTCTTCAGAGAGTGAAGGCTGTCTTGATGAGGAACCAGGTAAAGAAAGCCAACACCAAGAAGCAGCCAGGGAGCGCAGTGCCTGCTGTGACCAGATCAGGCAGCAGGCAGGTGCTCCCGCAACTGCAGGGAAGCGCCACGGGGAGGAGCTGCTGGGCAGCGCGCAGGCCACACTGGCGCTCCACGCCCAGTCCCCAGAGACGCCCGGCAGCAGGGCTGGGCCGGGCTCCTCTGAGAACGCCGGCGAGGCTGACAGCCACTTGGAGCTTCCTGAGCCCGGGGCCTGTGAAGACGCACCCCAAGCAGAAGGTATTGCCGAGGATGCTGACGTGTTCCTTTCCAGCAAGTCAGTGACAGGGCTCCTGACTTCACCAGGCTGCGACCACACGCCCCCTGCGTTGGCTGCTGAGGGCAGCTGTTCCCAGAATGTAAGAAAGGAACTCCAGTTGCCACTGCAGGCCGAGGCATTGCCCGCAGACCCCCTTGAGAACAGTGAATGGAACGATCTCCCAGGCAGGGATGGAAAATCACCGCAGGGGCACTCTGACGCAGAGGGCTCTGGGAGGGCACTTTGTGAAAATAATGACACGCCCGACGTGAGTGCAGTGCTTCCAGCGGCGTGGATGGCCCCAGAGGACGACCCCGTCAGTCAGGAAGCCGAAGATTATTTGAACAGCCTTTTGGAAGGGTGCTTGAGAGAGCCTGAAGGTTCCCTTTATGAAGAGACCCAGGACCTTTCTCCGGAAGAGGCATCCTATAGTCTACAGGACACTCCACCTGCTGATGACAGCTGCCTTTCCCTTGACGATCTTGCAAAAAGGATAGAGATTGCAGAGGTAAAGTGGAGATTTCACAGACGTAAAGTGAAATTTAAGAAGCATGTGTATGCTAAATATTGCCTTGTTTCTGTACGTTTTCCCTGGTCTCAAACACAAGGGAAGACTGTAGTTGAGTGGCCGTTGCGGCACTGGTAGTTGCATTTATTTGCACGTGTTGGATGACACGGTTTAAGGTTATAATGCTTCTACGTGCAGTGATGTCCCTGCCTCCAGTGCGGTAGGCGTCACGGCTCCGTAACCTGTGCCCCTGCGGCTCTGATCCGGCAGCCCAAGGAGTTACGCTCAGACAGGATTAGTCACATTTAGGAGGAAACCTCATTCTTACTCTCCTGCGTCTAGCAGATAAAATGTGATACATACTCACTCTTGCTTCTTATGGTTGATATATACGTCTTGAATTCTTTAAAAACTTCTAACACAATAGAGGAAACATTTTAAAATGCAGTAAGACTGGGAGGTGCTGGGTGAATTCTTAAACCGCTAAGTTGCCTATTGTAAGTTTTGTTTTTCTTACAGAATTGAGTTTTAAGCTCTAGGTGTTAGCAGACTTTTAATACTTAATGCTTGACTCAGTCGTAATATTATAAATAATTCTGTTTTAAAGTTTCTGAAAAGAAAATAAAACTAGCAATAATGAAGCTTATCAAAACAAAGGTCAAGATGACCAATCATTCTCCTTTGATAATACAATTTAAAGTTTGGGAAAAGGAAAAAATAAAAGCCATACCCAAACCACAGCCCCTCAGGAAGGCTGCCTGGTATCTTAGGAAGAGCAGGCTTTACTCAGTCAGATAGCCTGAGATAGCCTGAGTTCAAATGCCGACTCCACCAGTTACCACCTTGTGAAGTTACTTTTTACCTCTCTAAGCCTGTTTCCTCACCTGAAAATAAAGATACTAATTACCTTTCTTCTTCTACATTTTATTCTTTTTCCAAGTTAGCTTTAAAGCCTCATTTATACCCGTTTTCTAGCTCATCATTATCATTGAAAAATATAACCTAAGGAGGGAAACGGAAAAGTAACAAAGCCAAAGTAGAAAAGAAAATATATATGGAAGTAGAACCCTGTGAAAAACTTCTTAAGGTAATTTGCAACCCTTATGGCACTAGCTTTCTCTATTGCCACTTCCACAATTCCCCATGAAATGTTTTTGTTTTTTTTCTTAACAAAATTTTAATAGAACTAAGAGTAAAGCACTGCATTTAAGTCAGGTATTTTATTATTTTCCTTCTCTTATTGATTTTAGCTAGGCTGCTGGTCTAGGAAGTTACCAAAACAGAGGTCCCGTATCCAAATCTAGCTCTAATAATACCAAGTAATACTTGACTGCTTCTTTTCACACCAATAGTCAAGTTTACCACATAAGAAAAAGTCCTGTATAGAGTTACCTTTTTAGGTATAAATTATAAAGAAGGATCAGGTAGTGCCTGCCTTACAGAACATTTTAAGTTGGGGATTAACTGTTGATTTAATTACCATTGTTGCTTTACAACTAAATGGAGTCTCTCCTCAAATTCATAACATAATGCTGGGTTTTCTTACAGCTAGAGGTAGAAACTGTATGTTTAAATTTTAAAGTTGTCTTTTCCATGAATTTGCTTTTTACACATGATGGTCCCCTTTCCTAAAATGTTATTTGTCTGTGGAGTTAAGCTGCTTTAAATACCCCAAAAGCAGTGTATGATCAACAAAACTAGTATACTTTCCTAAGGTAACTAATCAGATTGTTGAACATTTGCTTTCTGAATGCCTACTCCCTTCTCCCTTCTGAGAAATATTCTTTAATCAGTTCAGCCTAACCTTGTCAGGAAAAGTGTTTTTAATATTTCAGAATTGAAAATCACTCCTGCCTTAATACTGTAAGAATAGGGTTTGGGGCTAAATGAAATTTCCAGGTAATACTGGGTTTGCTTCTGAAGTGCAATTTTTTAAAAAATCCAAACCTTTTCATTTCATGCTTATTTACAACAGAATTTTACAGAAGCTACAAGAAGGAATCAAATGAAGCTCTTGGCCATTTGGGAGTGCTCTGCTGCCACAATTGGCAGCAGAGCACAATTGCTAGAATTGTTTTTGAAATATTTTTCATGCTTTTTCTACTTTCATGAACAGAGGCTACAAAACATAATTTCTTAATAAGTAAATAACACTTAGAGCAGTACTTTTCATGGCTGAAATATAGCCATGCCCTTGGGAGCCACTGAGGCCCGATGACTGCTGCCCCAGTCTTGTTCTGTCCTAGTTAGGACTTCCTGTTCCCATCCCGAGTCACTTATCATTTCCTTACTGGTTGCAACTTTCCACTACAGGCTCTTTTATCAGTTTTTCATTTTTTTCCTGTCTCTCTGCTTCCATTTTCTTGCCACATCTGCATTATTCAGCTTTGTGTAGCTTGGTTTTGGTCATTATTACCAGCACAATAGAAGCACCTGTTTTGTTTTTTAAATGTTAGCTACATCACATAAATGAAATAATTTACACAAAATCTCATAGAGAACACAAAATGTCTATGTTAATATAATTCATTAATATAAATACATGGAAAAATGAAACTTTTCTAGATTTGGGAAGCTTTTTCAAAGCCATGAATAACTTTGCTACATAAAAAAATAACTTAATACCCGAGGCATTGCTGTTCTTTCTTATGCAGAGAACAGCATGCAACATTATCATCAAAGATGTAATCACCACTGCTTTTAAAAAGCATCAAAAATAATTATACTAAAAAAAATCATTATACTCAGTTCGTAGGGTTTTAAGGAGAAAAAAAGTTTATCACTTGTCTACTGTCTGGCCGCAAGTTAGAGATTCACTCATTTATTCACACGTTCAGTAATTTTTTAAACATTTTATTGTAGTATGAGGTAGAACTTATTTTAAACATTTTTAAGTGTACAATTCAGGTGTTAATGACTTACACAATGGTGTGTACTACCACCCCCGCCCATTGCCAGAACATTTTCATCACCCCAAACTCAACTCTGCCTCTTAAGCAATAACTCCCCCTTCTCCTTCCCCCAACCCCTAGTAACCTCCGATTTCCCTCTGTCCCTGATATTTTGCCTTTTCTAACTATTTCATGTGAGTGGAATCATATGGTATTTGTCTTTTGGTGTCTGGATTATTTCAGTTATCACAGTTTTTCAAGATTCATCCATGTTGTAGCATGTATTGAATAATATTCCATGTATGGATATATCACATTTTGTTTGTCCATTCATCTGTTGATGGGCACTTGGGTCGTTTCCACCTTTTGGCTGTTGTGCTGTTCTCCACATTTGTGTATAAGAATTTGAGTGTCTGTTTTCAGTTCTTTTATATATATATCTAGGTGTACAATTGCTGGGTCATATAGTAATTGTATGCTTAACTATTTGATGAACCACCAAACTGTTTTCCACAGCAGCTATACCGTTTTACATTTCCACCAGCAATGCATGAGAGTTCCAGTTTCTCCATATCCTTGCCAACACTTGCTATTTTCTGTTTTTTGTTTTTTGTTTTGTTTTTTAAAGATTTATTTATTATTTATTACATATCCCCTCCCCCCTTTCTGCTTGCTCTTGCTGTGTGTCCATTCTTCTGTGTTTTTCTATGTCTGCTTCTTGTCTCCCCCCGTCCCTGCGGCGACGCGCCGAGTCGGCCCTCCACGGCGGTGGCTCGTTCCGTTCGAGGGTGGCTCCATTCCATTCCCACGGGCGGCTTCGCTCCATGTTTTGCGGGCAGCAGTCCTCCATGTTTTT
>PVKH010008532.1:0-10858 GCA_004027955.1 Chaetophractus vellerosus | reverse complement strand
AGACAAAACAAATGTGATTCTCTACCTTTTTATGAAACTCTGGATTGTAGGCCAGGAGACACTGGAACATATTATATGGTTAAGGCTAAATCATTGTTTCTCATGATTTTAGTAAAGCAAGAGTTATGAGAATACTGCTAGTACTCAGCCCTTGTGTCTTCCAGATAGCACTGTTAAAACAGCAAGGAAAGTGGAGATCTGGTCTCTGTTCAGATCACCATGAAAATTGTCACTCTTGCCATGGCAGAGGGAGACCTGGATTTGGGCTCTCTTTGGCCTAAGCTGAACAAGGTTCAATGACGGTAAACCTGAAATGGGCTCACTACACAGTCAACACCAATATTATCATGCCTCTGCTATTGTCCCTGTCCTTAGCTTTCCCTTTAGAAAATTTTGAGTCTCAAAGTAGAGATTCAGAAGGATAGTGTTTGTTCTGGGCCCCTCCCCAAAAGCAATAAACAGCTCCACAGAGGAAATATGTGGAGGTTTATTTGTCATAAAGTCATAAGACTGGAATAAAGCTGACAGAGCCCAAGACCTATTTGCCTATCACGAAGACTTTTCTTAAAGAGAAGAGGCTACCTTGTAAAGAAAGGTATGAAGGCAATAGTCCCACCCTCCTCCACCATCCGCTACTTGGATTTCCAAAGGAGATAGGGAAGAGGTAAACACTAAGGAAATAGATTGCTGATACTAAAAACTCACATCCATATTTACTCTACTGATTACAAAGTGATTTTAGAATTGTTCATTTCTTTTATCCTCCCTTTGAGGCTGATATTATCTGCCCTTTTCAAATTAGGAAACATTTTTTTCTAAAATTGAACTCAAACAGAAGAAAGAACTGGTTCAAGTTCATATATCTGATAATTACCTGCTGAAACCTCATATTCAGATCTTCTAGTTCCAAGTCTTACATTATTTCCACCAACACATGCTGGAGAAAAGAAGCAAAGGCATAATGGGGAAAGAAGGGAAAGGGGAATTAATGCATAATGGGTGTAGGGTTTCTGTTTGGGGTGATGGGAAAGTCCTGGTAAGGGTGATGGTGGCACAATGTTGTGAATGTGATTAATCCGATTGAATGGTCTGCTTGGGAGTGGTCGAGACAAGAAAGCTTTGTATGTTTCCACAATTTTAAGAAAGAGCAACTAAAAAGACAATAATAATTAAATGCAATACATGCTCCTGGAGTGGATCTAATAATGGAAGAGAAAAGGCTCAAGAAGACATTATTGGGACATAGGAAAAAATTGGAATATAGACTATTAAATTTCTTGAACTTGATGACTGCACTTAAGGTGATTACATAAGTGAATATACTTGTCCATAGGAAATGTAGATGAAAGTATTGTGTTTCAAGGAGCATGATTTATACAATCTCCTCTCAAATTATTAGAAAAGAGATGGAGATAGATACAAGATATAGATAGATAGATAGATAGATGATAGATAGATAGATAGATAGATAGATAGATAGATAGATAGATAGATAGATAGATGATAGAGAAAGGAAGAGAGGAATGAGAGAAAAGAGAGGAAAGAGGAAAGAGAGGAGAAGGGAGGAAGGGAGGGAGGAAGGGAGGGAGGGGGAGAGAAGAAGGGAGGGCAAATGTGGCAAAATGTTAAAAATGGTGGACCTGAGTATATGGTGGGCAGGTAATTTGGAGTTCTGTGTCTGGATTTTATATATTTTTGCAATATTCCTATAAGTTTGGAATTATTTAAAAATAAAGTGTTAAAGGAGAAAAGAAAAGAAAGCAAATGAAGGGAAAGACACGTGTGTGGGAGAGCAGAATTAGAGGAAAAGAGCAGGTCTCTGTCCCTACCCTCATAGCCTGGCCTGGCCCCTCTTAGCACATCAGGACACCCAGCGGCACAACTGATTTTTCAGCTCTTTCTATGGCTTCAATATCGTTACTGTACAACCTTCCCCTAGGCTTTATAATCACAATCCCATTGGCATTTCCTCCCATGCTTCACTCTTCAGTCTCTTGGCACCTGTGGAACCTTTCTCTAAACCTTCCGCAGGTTTCTTTATTCCCCCCAAACTTTAGAAGCCAGAATTGGATAAATTCTTCCAATTCAGTGTCTACCTTCTGTGCCTCCAGTATATCTATCACTCTCTACTTCACAATAAAGAAGTCTGTCCAAACTTTAGCACACAGTTTAATTTTATGGTACATCCATGTTTAAATATACTACATTGCAAGCAACAAGATGTATCCCGTGGGATGGTATTTCATTAAGTGACTGTAATTTTGCTGTTTTCTCTTTCACTGGCACCACTTGATAAGTAGACAATATGAGAGAAAATTAATTATGATGATTCTAAATAGTATTTAAACCCTCATACCCTAGGTTGCCTCTTCATTAAGGATATCATTTTCTGGTTCAGGCAACTATGGATCCTAGTAAGTTAAGTCTAAACCAAAAAGTCTACTTTTGGCTACTATCATCCATCACCATTCAGTAACAAGAGGTAACATCAGTTGGTCATTTATCATACATCATTCACCACATGCTAAACTCTTCATGTTCATCCTCTTTTTTAATCCCTATGACCTTAGAAAACGAATATCATAACTTCCATTGTAGAGAAGAGGAATTTTAATACAGCAAGTGAGTGGCGGAGCTAAGCCTTATCCTGGGTTAATTCTAAAGCTTTTGGTTACTGTGCAGGATACTGGCACTCCACTGTGTAACCAATAGAGATAGAGGTTTTATTGTAAGGATATGTATGGGGAAAATACATTTTATAGATTTCTAGAATAAAAAATGCTAACTTTTCAAGTGACTGTGGAAAAGGAGGAGAATGGAAATATTTTTCTTAGAGTGTTTGTGACAAAGCTGAAATGGATATTTGGGGATTAATAATCTTTCCAGCCTTCTAGTAGGCTGGTTCATGATCCCATCTTTGCCATCACTCTCTAATCTAAGACAACTGAACCTTGCCTATATTTCAGTTAGCAAGCGCATAGTAGCCAAGCTGTTTATGATAATTAACTCAGATTGCTAAATGGTGGTTCAGGTCAGCCACTAAATCGTCCAATTAATAGATGAGAATAAGTAGCAGACCACATGTGTCGTGGCTAATTTCATCCTTGCCTGTTAATTTTTCAGTTATTGATCTAATCCACCATGCATCTAACCCCCTTGTTTGTTAAGATGCTGAGGACAATGTATATGATGTTCCAGCTATTTCAGTAACACAATTCTGGCCTTCAGATGCCTCTTCTTTGTAAAGAATCAGCCCAAGGATAAACGCAACTACAATGGGCCTATCTGATTATTTATTTAATGGATATAGTTTCTAATACTTAGACTCTCTATCTGAAATAAGCCTATTCATCTGTAAATGTGGAGAATATGCTATAATAAGCTAAATTGCTTTTTTAAGGTATCTTTTTTATTTTTAAAGATGCATTGGTTTACATAAATGTTACATTGAAAATATAGGGGATTCCCATACAACCCACCCTTTCCCCCTCCCACACTTTCCCATATTAACAACATCTTTCATTGGTGTGGTATATTTGTTACAACTGATCAACACATATAGCATTGTAGTACTCCTTTGTACACTAGAGTCCTGTGACTTGCCGCACTGATAACTAACAAGAACTATTTATTATTTACTAATGGTTTATAGAATCTTACCTACTATTTCCAGATTAGACATCCTCATTTTACCACTCTATTTCTCATTAAGACATTGTCAGTCGGTCTCCATTGCCATAATTCTATACATTCTTCTAGCTTCTGCTCAAATAAAACAATTTTATTAATAAGCAATTTTAAAGAGCGATAAATAAAATCACATGGTTTTAATGGAAAGAATACTTATCTACATTTATGAAACCTCGATCATAATACCAACCACAACATAGATTCACCAAGCTGAGAGAGTCTAAACCCAAAGAGAGGTATTTTGGAGGTTCCTTAGTCCAAACCCTAAAGGAGATGATCTGAAGCCCAGGTTTCCTGATTCTTGTTTCTGTACTCTTCTTTAGGCTAAGAATCTGAGGAAACTTTAAAAATAGAAAGTACCTTTTACACTAATTGTGGAATAGATCTCATGTCTTCATTACCTGAATGAATTTACAAAGTACAGGATAATTGTTAAGGTTATAGGCGATGGTAGCCTTTAACTTTTGAAATATGAATGCAAGCCCATTTTGTAAAGAGTTCTTCAGTGAAACCAATTAATACACTTTCTCTTTACATAAACAACTGAATTTTTTATCCTGGTAATGTTTCACTATTAATAACTAAACAGTATGGATTGAGTGAATGCAGTGGGAGTGGGTGAAGAGTAAAATGTGTGAAGTCATAGATTTATATCCTTCTATCAATTATTTATTCATTCATTCATTAGATTTTCAACAAACATTGATTGACTGCTCTTGGACCCTGGGGATACAAAAATGAATAAGACATGGCTGTCTCGCAACCCCACAAACCAGGAAGAGAGACAGACTTGCAGGTTTAGTATTACAATGCAGAGATTGCTGTGAAAGAGGTAAGCACAAGGTACAGGTAAGCACATGGAATGAAGGTTCTGCAGAATGCTTAGGAAAGGACAGGCTCCCAGAAAATGATGACACCTAATCGTCACTTGATGGCTTGAAGAAATAATAAAAATAACAACAGTTTATTGATATTTACAATGTGTTGGCTGTGATTCTCAGCACTTTGCAACTGTGAATTTATTTAATCCTCGCAACAGCCCTTTGAGATAGGTACTATTATGAGCCTCGATTCATAGATGAAGCAATCAAAGTTCAAGGTCACAGAGTTATGGAATGGCAGAAGTGAAATTTGAACCTAGGGCTGTGACAAAGAAAAGGGAGTGGGTTTGCACAAGGAGGTAGGACAAGATAAGGTCATAGAGTAAATGTGAGCTGCAGATAATAAAGGCTTCATATGACATATGGACAAGTGTAATTTATCTTAAAGGCTAAAATTATGCATGGTCTTCAGTATATGAAAAGTATGGCACAAGCATATACATTCTCACATCTATCACATCGCTATTCCCCAAAATAGCCTTTCCATCCTCCTCCTTTTCCCATCCTTTACGGCTTACTTCCCCTGTGAAACTTTCAGCCCATAAACCCTACTCTCTAACTTTTCCAGCACAACTAGCCCATATCACATAATTCAATTATCCTGTGTGCTATTATGCACTAATTTTCCACATGTGTTTAATTTACCCAATTACCTCACAATGGTCACATACTCTTAATAGAAAAAAAACATGTGCTTTCTATATTTCTGCAGCATCTGCTTCAGTTAGTGAGCATCTAGAAGTTATTCAACGAATAAAAACTAATCAGTTGATAAACTTGAGGAACAGTGGAATCTGTGGTTACTACTGTTCCTCAAAGTAGAAATTTCCCAACATCTCTATCCGGTCATTCTGCATGCTTGTTACATAATCAAGGATTTAAATCTCAACAGTAGATAATTATAACGTACTTGGCAAATGCCCAAACTGCTGCCCAGATTAATAGGGGAAGAAAGATAAAGTAATAAGAATAAATCACTACACATATATTAGCTTCCAGTAATTTTCTAATACCCTTCTTTATAACTAGCATTATTTTCAAGATAATCATTATATTTTAAGATTAGAAGTTTTCTTCATTGTTCGTGCTGTTCTTCACACCTTTTGATTCACCAATCTCCATCCCTATTTTTCAGACGGGATTTAATTTTTAAATTATCCTTGACACTTGAGAGACTATTTTAAAAATACCTCCCAAGTAGGAAATTCCACATCCTTCCATAGTAATTCATCCCACTCAGCCAATTCTTCCTCATGTTTAATCTAAATCCCACACACTGCTGTTCAGGCCTATTTCCTCTTGTTTTGACCCCTGCTGTGTAAATAGATAGTAGTTGATAACCATCATTGACAACTATATCAATCTTTTAAAAGAAAGTACTGTTAAATAACCCCAGACCTCTCTTGTTTATTTGAATAATCAGTTATTTTACCCTATACTCATAGATCTTATTTCCTAATTATTTCTATCTTCACTACTAGAGTCTTTCTAAGTCTTCTGCTGTCTTTTGGGTGGAATCCAAAGCTTAAAAATGGGGCCCAGGGAATGTTTGGCCAGTGTAAGGCATAACTGGAAGATGACATCATGGTTCCTGATTTCTACACTTCTATTCCTGTCTCTCGATATGGTGTCTCCTCTCCCTTGCAGGGCTACTGTCTTGATTCATTGCTCAATAATGACCCTTAAAATATTCACCAGCTAGACAGAGGAAAATTACAGAGCAAAGATTTCCTTTCAGTAAGTATTGCTCTTACCCAAGTACCTGACACTTTTAACTGAAATTCTCTCTGAGTTTCTTACCATTGGCTTACATCAATAAGGAACTAACATTAATAATTCTGATCTCATCCTTTAAGAGCTAAACCATTCTTAGCAGCAAATTTAATGAGTATGAGTCTCCTTTTTTCTTAGATTACAGGCTACTTTGGGCCATCTCGCCTCCATGTTGGCATTTATTTTCATAACATCTTGTATGAATGGTTATATTCTGATTCTTTAATAGACTGATGAGTATTTCCTGTGAAATATAATTTAAAACACATTAAAGTCAAAATAGAATGCCCCAACTTTTCCAACCTACCTTCATGGTCATAATGAATAAGTCTGACATATTTTTTTCATCATGAGTGCTCAGCAATTAATCCCAGCTTTAAAAAAAAGCTGTAATTAAAGTCACCATTTTTTTACTTTCAAAATGCATGATTATCTTTCACTATTTTCCTTCTTCCACTAAGTGTAATATTGTTGCCAATTTGCCAGAAATGCTTCTGCCTTGTTTTTTTTTTTTTCTATCAAATTACTTCCCATGTCCTGACCTAGGATTTTTTGTTGATTCTACAAAGTTCCATAGTTTCTCTGGTCTTAAAAATCTGCCATTGATTTTGGTTTTTTTTAATGGCACTAAAGTATCAGTTGAGTCAAACTGGGCAATTCAATGGGAAAAATTAAACTACATGTTTAGTGGAGATGATTGACTTATACTGTGAAAATCACTTGAACCAGTGGCCTTAAATATAGCCTTGGTAGTATGCTGAAATATTTTCATTCCTAATGTTGTTCTGTGTTCAAGAACTTCTACTTTTCCCCACCTTTTGCCATGTTTTGTTAGTTTCTCAAAGTATGCTGTCTTAGTTTGCCAAAGGGCTGCCGATGATGCAAAGTACCAGAGGTGGGTTGGCTTTCATCATGGGAATTTTATTTGGGGTAAAATCACAGTTCTGAAACAGTGAAAGGTCCAAATCAAGGCACCATCAGAGATGCTTTTTCACCAAAGTCAGCTACTGATGATCTTGGCATCCGGTCATGTGGCGAAGCCAAATGGTGGCAAACTCTGCCAAGTTTCCTGCCTTTCCCTCCAGGCTCACCATCCCCCAGAGCCCAGCTCCTGGAGCTCGTCTCTTCAGCCTTAAGCTGCTGATGGGCCCAGCTTCTTGGGGGTTTCATGCTTCAGCTTTTGTTGCTAGCAATCCTCAAGTCTTCTCTCACACATGGCATGGTAAAGATGGTGGTGGCTCTCTTTTCTGCATATCTCTTCCTCTGTGTCTCCATTTATATAAGGACCAGCAAGAGGATGGCGACTTAACCTGAGTCACCCCTCACTGATGTAGTCCAATTAAAGCAATCTAATCAAGTAATCTAAAGCAATTCTAATGCAATCAAAAGGTACCACACCCACAGGAATAGATTAGTTTCAGAATATAATCTTTCATGATTAAAAAGAAAAGGACTTCAAACTATCTTATAGGATTAACTCTTTTGGACTGCCTTTCTTCTTAAACACTTGTTTTGGGATTTTTTTTGTAAACCAGTTTCCTAAGGTTATTGAAAAGTGTTTGTGAAAACATATTTACTTTACTTAATGGTAAAAGAGAAGCTAGGAAGTAGCTACAGTCACTGAGGACATTAATAATGAAATTAAGAAGTTGATAGCCAAGATTCCTCTGATCCAATTGGAACTTCTATGTTGAAATATTTGGAGACTTTTCTCCATTGTCTTTGATTCTCTTCTCCTTCTAGCTCCCTTCATTAATTTTATTAATTCCTTAAATGCCCCCTCTGCGTAGGTTATTTTCTGTCATATCTCCCATACACAAGTTCTCAGTTTTATTTTGGGCATCTCTAGCTAAATATCCTTCCACATCATTAAAGACCTCTTCAAATCTTCTCCTTCTACTAATCTCTATGCTTCTCTTCATCTCCATGCTCCCAGTAACCCAGGCTGGAAATTTCATAAACAGAGGTGTGGTTTTTCTCCTCTTTCCCTAAACTATTTTCAATTTTGCCTCCACTTCAATCACCATCACTCTCTTTTAAGGCTTCATTATCTCTGTAAACCATTCACTCCTTATGTAACAAGCAGTTTAATTTGTAAATTTCCCTCCCACTCATCCAAGCCCATGTCTGCTGCTAGGCTGGTATTTCCAATAATAAGCTAAGTACAGAAGGGAATGCAGATAAAGGAAGGGTCACTTTCTTAGAGTTAAAGAGGAGACATGTTAAAAGAAAGGAAAAGGAATTATCTTAATTAAATTTTTCCCATTTAAAAGAATTCACTCTGGGGCCAGCTGTAGCCCAGTGGATAGGGCGCCGGTTCACCACATGGGAGGCCCAAGGTTCAGTTCCCGGGGACCTCTCCAAGAGGGCAGACCACCTTGAGAGGGCAAGCCGCCATGGGCAGGGCAGAGCCACCGTGGGCAGGGCAAAAAGCCATCATGGGCAGGGCAAAGCTGCCACGGGCAGGGCAGGTCACCCCCAAATGGAGCAGAGCCGCCCGCGAACAGAACAGAGCCGCCCACGAGTGGGGCAAGCCGCCTATGCAGTGAGCTGACTCGGCGCATCGCCGCAATGGGGAAAGACAAAGCAGACACAGAAGAACACAAAAAAGTGAACACAGCAAAAGCAAGCAGAAAGGGGGGCGTGATATGTAACCAAAAATAAAAATAAAAATAATTCACTCCTAAAAAGCTTCATGAATAAAGTTCAAAATTCTTGCCCTGGTAGTCAATGCTTTTCATGCTCTGGATTCAGTTTCTTCATAATTCTCCTTTATTTATTTATTTAATTTTAGGAGGTATTGGAGATTGAACCCAGGACCTTGTACATGGGAAGCAGGTACTCAACCACTGAGCTATACCTGTTCCCCATAATTCTCCTTTAAATCTCGAGTATAATGGACTTTAAATTGTTCCGTAAGCATATCCTATACCCCATGCTTCCATGGCAGTGTTTATGCCATTAACTCTCTTTGGAATACGATATTATATTTGGAATATAACAGCATATATACTATTCAGCCTTCAAGTTAAGATCCTATGTGAAGTTTTCTCTAAATGTGTTCAAATATAAGGGACTTCCCATCCTTTAGCCCAGGGGTCTTCAAACTGCTATACACATACCCTAGTAGAGGAGAAATGACCTATTGGCATGAGGGAAGAAAATAGTTGGCCAACTATGTATAGTTACTTTAACAAATAAGAAATAAATTCAGCATTACTAATAGTTAATAGACAAATTGACACTGAGACCCTAACTGAGGCCATGAATCAGACATGGGTGCTATGGAAAGTAGCCTTTGAAAGTCAGGAGTTCCATGACATGGAGGTGCTTTCTACGTGTGATGTGTTACAGTTGGTATAGATATATGGTTCATCTTATCTAGTTTATAATCAACATGTTTAGTATTTTTCCTACAAAGAATCTGCAATTTAAAAATAATGAGCACTGCCTATTTCATCTTTACATGATCTTTTTTAATTTCTGTTTTTGCATATTATTATAATGTACATAATATATTAATACAGGGTATGTATATATAATTTATATATAAATATGATATATTGTAGGTAGGTGATAAAAATATTTTACTAATGAGATGCACAATCAAAACATTTGAGGGCCACTGTTCTGACCTGACCTATCCCTCCTCATACCTCTTTTGTGGAATTCATTACTTTTTCATTTTATTATGGTCTTTTACATACATGCATCATTCACCTTCCCTTCCCTTCAAAACAACCACCACTCATTGAAAAAAGGGTATGACTTATTCACACATAAATTGTCCACTGTAGCTAATATGTTTACTAAGCACATTAAGGATTAGTCAGTAAATGTTTGGTAGATGGATGAATGGAAGGCTAGATGGGTAAAGGGGAGGATGGATATTTTGTGGCTTAAAGTGTTATTCAAGTTTGTTCCTGGTTGGGTTATCAAGGAAGAACCCTTAGGATAACACTTCTAAGGCAAGAAGGGTTAAAGAGCAGCTTGGGTGAGGCTAGAAAAATCAACAAAGGACTCTAGGTTTCCCTGAAAAAAAAAATGACATATTTCAGGAAGTTGCACTAAGGTAGAGTCCAAATTAGTAGTGGCAACAGTTACTCTTTTTGTAGAGGACCAGGGCTCCTGACAGATCTATTGCCCAAAAGAAAAGTGCCTGGCTGCTAGCACTAGCAACCGATGTTTTCTTCGGACCTGGATTCCTTGATCCTGTCATCTCTGCTATGTGTACTATAACCTAGGGCCTGGTTTGCTACTTAGAATGAACTGACTCATCAGGAAACGTACTTTAACTGCTCTGTTTAGACAAGTATCACAGCCCTGTTTGCAGTATAATAGTTCATTGCAGCAGCCACATTAAGAAAAGGCCGAGCAGGACAACCACAGATGATAAAATACTTTAATCACAAAAGTCCATCACAAGGCTAGCACTGTAATTACAAAGGATTAGTGTCTCCTGCACTTAAGGAGATACAGCCAAGCAATAATAGGTCACAATGCCCTATGGCAAC
>PVKH010008531.1:0-19429 GCA_004027955.1 Chaetophractus vellerosus | reverse complement strand
TTCAAAGTTTTCTACGCTATTGCCTACAATACAACTCTAATCTACAAATCATTTTCTTGAGATTGGGAAGTTTAGAAGCCTGGGTGCCATTTTTCCTCCTGCCAGGAAAAGGACTCAGTTTTAAAAAGAAATGATCATTCTGAAGGGATGGAGTGTTTTCCATCATATTGATAGCACCAGTTTGTACATTAGGAGCTTTGGAGTTGGTAGCAGGTGCCTCAACATGTCCCTAGCCCCTATATCATTTTTTAAAGGAGATACCAGGGATTCAACTTGGAACCTCATACATTGGTGTTTAACCACTGAGCTATACCTGCTCCCCCTAAATCATTTTTAATCTCTTTCATTCAAACTTGTAGCTTTCTTGTAATTAAGATAAAGATTCTTAATGCCATTTGCTGAATTTTTCTATCCCTTGAGTGTCTCAAATTCACCCCCTAAATTGCTCTCAGTTTAGATTAAGTAAATTCCAGGTCCACCGCGATAATCATTTTTAATTTGTACAATTATGCTAGGGAGAGAACCATATACAGGCCGTGCTATCTTTTGATTGAAGACATAAGATGCCGGCATGCATGGAAGGGTACAAATATTTCTAGTGAAAGGAAAGTTGTGAGTGCTGAGTTGATTCCAGTTTGCTTTGAGGGATCTGCACACGTACCCAGGATGGGCCTATCAGAAGAGCATCTTGAGGGAAATTTGAAGGGAAGAGGGAATGGGTTGGCGCTCTTTTTGTGCACCCCTGGGAGGTCTGTAAGACCTCTGAGAAGGCGAGAAGAAATGCACAGTGGTGGAGAAGAGGTGAACCGAGGACACAAAGCTCCGTTGGATCAGAATGAAGAAAGGACGCGAGACCGTGTGAGAGTAGCTTGACAACGCCAGCGGCCCGAGGCCTGTTGCAGCCACATGCTGGCTGCAACAACTGCGCAAGAGCGATGGGAAAAGAAATGCATATGACAAAGACACCTAGTGCACACAGCTGGGCGTTCGCCATTAGTCTGTTTTACTAAACGATGTAAGAGCAAAGGGCAGGGCTACTCACGTCTTGGAAGAGGGCCAAGATCCAACCAACCCCTTATGATTTTTTAAACCCCAGCTCTTATATAAAACTTTTTAATGGCACCACCATCTATTTTCCTTAAATAAAAAATGTTGAATGTTTCTCTCACGCCAGTTTAAGAGGGAAACGAGAGTTTAAATTAACTCCAAATGGTAAAAATTTAATACAGCTCCAGCTGCCTGCAGGTTTCTTCAGTTCAAATCTTTCAGTTCAAGAGCTACTCCAGCTGCTTTGTGATCTCATCCACCATTTGAAATTTGCTGTGCTACTGAGCAGCAGTTTTAAAGCACATAATGAAAATCATTTGACTTATGGCCTCTCTGATCAACAGGTGAGTCCATTATCTGGTGGTAAAACAAACCAGATATTTCAAGTTCAGAAATAATTATTATCTCTGTGTAGTCAGAAAAAAAAAAAACTCGGATTTTTCACTCAGTTTAAGCTTGGGGACGGTTTTCTATGGGTGATTTCAAGCAGTTCTCTGGTTGGCAGCTGCTGTATCTGACTTTTGGTGTCTCAATTGAGGACAAAAAACAGGGTGATAAGAATTTTGGCCAACTCATATGGGAGATATGCTCTTTGTGGAAAGAAATGAGTTCTTCATGGGAGAGAAATAGAGAGTTAAAAACAGGTGGTTACCTAAATAATTTGGGGAAAGACTACACCAGACTTCAGTTAGGTGGACACGAGGGCTAAATGCTAAAATACTTTAGAGGACTCAAATTTGGGTGCCAAAACCTACCTCTGAACACATTCCAGAGCAATCAGATCTAGAACTTCCTGGAAAGCAAGGCTTTCTTAGCTCTGCAATAAGACTGAGTAGATTCCTTGGCTGCATATGGAGCCTACCATGCTCCTGACTTTTGATACATGATGGGTGATTCACGATGCCCAAAGAGAGAGAGTTGGGTGGAAGAGAATGGCTGAACCAAACCAAGAACTACATCAAATATGCTATGGCTCCCCTGTGGCTCTCAGCACTCTTCTTGTAAAATACCATCCCTTGACCATAACCATCCCCACTTGGTGTAAGTTTTAAATGGGAAAAGCAATGGATTCAATGGAATGAAATGAGGTAAGGTGGAAGTAGCAAGTGTCCTGTGACCTTTGAGAGGAAGGGAAATTCAGTGTCATAAAGCGGATGAAGAACCCTCAGGCTCCCTGCTTTAAAACATTGTCTCCTATTTCTGTAGATATTCTACTACTTTTAAAAAAACAAGCTCTCAAAAGTGTCCACCTTAAGCTAAATTTGTTAAAATAAGCCAGCAGAGATGCTCTTTGGTATACCATGCCACTCGTTCCACCAAGAATTTTTTAAAAGTGTCAGAATAATCATTTCATAATCTCTAGTTGTATGACTAAATTTTTTCAATTCTTCAAGGTTTGTCTCAAATCTCACTTCCTTGATGAAAACATCTTTTACTGCTTTCAGTATGGACTAATTCTTACCTTTGTACTCTTAGAATGTATCATGGCCACACAATTTGCTTCTTAAATATATTACAGTATAGTAATATTTTCTGATCATGCCTCATGTCTCTTATGCTTTTCCAAATACATGGTAAGCTCTTTCAAGACATATAGATTTTTTCTGTCACTGTCCACTATATGTGGACCAGCATCTGGGATTCTCAATAAATACCTGTTGACTGATTACAACACAGTATTGTCTGTTACTGAAGAAAGACTCTGCTCAGGAATTATGTCATGAATGCCAAGGTCACTCTCCCTGGGTATGAACAATCCAAGAATGTCCCACATCTGTCTCAGTTCCACTCAACTTTGTATTCTCCTGTTTGGTACTTGATACTTAGGTGAACAGAAAATTAAGCCTTAGAAAATATGAAACAATGGCTATTGCTAAGAATTCTGGGAATTCCTTAAAAAAAGAAAAGGACAAAATTCATGCTTGTGGGGTTGGTGTTTAAAGGTAACTTTGTAGACTCTGGAGTCCAGTAACCCAGAAGAATCTGGGCTTTAAATCTGGTTTGAAACTATGATGTATGCCAAGAATAAAATGGTAGGAGGAAACGATTTGCAGTAGCCAATTTGGTTCTTGCTAGCCTGGGCTGAATTAATGGTAGATTCGATAAAATGCTTTCATCAGATTCATCTCGTTGATTGTGAGAATTAGCCAAGATATAAAAACACCAACTTTGTCTTTCTTCTCATGGCGAGGGCTCTAATCTCAGTAGACCACCATAACCAGAAGTCTGTCTTGATTCTTCTTTTCCCTTAATGGTCTCTATATCCCTTTCCTCCTTTCACAGGTGGAAAATAAAATCCCACATAACAATTATGCTTTGAGAAAGCTGAAATAACATATATAGCATCTGAATAGTTATAGGGGGAAAGCACATCATGAATTAAATTCCATTTCCAGATGTAAAATGTCAGGAAGCATATTTTTTCCATACTTGGCAAAATAACAGGAATTTTGGGGACCATTTTCATTTGCTTCGATGTATGTATGTTCTTAAATAGGTTTCTGTGAGTCTTCAACGTTGAGTGTGTTCTAGATGCTATGTGTTGTAGCTTTACTGAGATTAAACTACCAAAGGCCCCACATTCAGCTAGGAGGTGCATGACCTTCCTTGAAATGGAGAGGAAATGTGTCTGACTAATGGTAGAGTTTGGTGTGTTTTCAAAGCAAAAACTCTGATCCATATGGGGAGGTTTCTAACCAATGTAATTATTCTCCAGTGAATACAGACACTGGAATTGTCGTCTGCTTCAAAGAGCAGATCATTTAGTCATTCCACACATTTTTCATTTTGACTTCTCTTTTTCTCTTACCCTCCTGTGTGAGTCTTAAGGACTTTGTAGGAACACCTGGGTATGAGCTGAGAAAGGCTAGCTGGGAGTAGGGTTCAAGCTGGCCTCTCCTCTGGCTTATATACATGAACTAAGTTATGCAGTTAGAGCTTTGAATAGGATAGATATTAAAAAAGAGTCAGGAAAAACAAAAGAGTGATGGTCTAAAAAGCCAAGGATATTCCAGAGTGAAATAAGTCGGTTTGGTAAAAGTCCCTATGCCACAGGCTACTGTACTTATGCCGAAGAAACAGCTCCTCTTTTGAAAAATAAGTTATACAGGCAGATTAACGTAGGTGTCCACCTAAAGAGTAACTCCCCCAGTGGCCTTTTATGGGCAGGAAAAAGCTCTTTACAACTCAGCTCCTGCTTTGTATAAATTATTAGAGTGAGGGACATGGGAGAACTTTTGGGTAATGAGAAGACAAATGTAATTTGAGGAAGCCAATCAGTTTTCTTGAGAGCTTTTAACAATCGCTAGCCTATTTGTAGATTTTGTTCTTCAAACTTTCTTGTATTTTTCAAGGGGAGATACAAACTTCTTCTTCATGTTTCTATTTCTGTACGATCAACAAAAACTGCCATATAATTAAATGATTCAGAATTTAACCTACCGTTGTCATCCTCCAGTTTGTCCGTGTTTACTGTTGTGCCTTAGGAGAAATTAGAGCTCACCTCAAAGCAAAATAAGGAATGACAAAATGTGAAAACCACCTTCTCTTTAAACACACAAGCAATTTCTTTAGGTCCCTTCTTCTCTTTCTTGGAAACTTGGCTTTAAGGTACCACGTCATAAATAATATTTTCATGAAAATAATTGGTTGTTGCTTTTGTGTTGAATGGAAATGCAGCATTTGAGGAGAACTATCATGTATAGTGGCTTAGTTTTTAGATCCGCAGGCTTTCCCATTCGAGCTTTGAATTGAAATACAGATACACTAACTATGAGAAATAAATGCAAGCTGTCACCAGTGTCAGCAGCAGAAACTGGGGGTCCATCCCACACAAATTACGGACATCTGTATTCCTAATTGGCATCCTTTAGGACTGTGCCAGCAGAATGGCAGAGCCAAGAGAGCCTGACAGCTTCAGAAAGAAGTAGGTATCAGGTTTAGGTGATAGGAGACATTTATGAGGCAGCAGAGTCCTTTTGTATGGAATATCTACCTATGTTTGCCATAATACTGGTGATTTTAGTTTCACGTACCTCCACCTGGCACCTTTTATCAATACTGAATTGGCTACTTTTAAAATAAATTGGTTTGTGATCTTAGGAGAACAAGTGGTATTGATGGTTATATATTTCAATATCATTGGCAAAGATGCATACAAACAGTTAACAAGGTAATGGTAAGAAATGTTGACCTTGATTTGTTTAGCTAAGATGTAAAGATTTTTGAAGGTCAAAGGTGTCCTTGTGTAGTGTTTTGGAGTCTAACTGTGTCTGACCCTCTAACATTAAGCTGCTGTGGCCTGCAGTTTTGAAGAGTGAAGCAAACCAGGGGGAAAGAGAAAAGGGGGAGAGAACAGGAAATGGAGTGAGGTGTTTCAGGAAGTTGTCAGGAGTTGACTGATTGATTCCAGATGGAAAGGGTCAGCCTTCGTGACCCAGGAAATACTCACTAGGGGAAAGAAGTTGGCTTGTGGAAGGGGAAGGCCTGGGAGTGAGATGATGCTGGAATGCACATACCACTTCCTTTAGTTTTAAAACATTCAGAAATTTTAACTTCTCTGATTAGAATAATATCAGTGTTGTCATCATTCATCAGAAAACAGTGAAGGAAGTTAAGTTTGAAGCTTTGAATGTACCAAATGTATCTTCACCTCCATAATGTAGCTCATTCTTCCAGAAGTGGAGTGAATGTATACAAGAGTAAACATGCAAGCCTGTGTCTCAACATATAAGAACGAAAACCAAATGCATCTGATTTCGTGTCATGGACTTTGTGAGTTAAATCCTTCACATTTTGCAAATTCAGTTTCATTGGCAGTCTATTCTAGGTTCCTCATGGTCTAAGATATTTGAAATCTTAAAAACTGGAACTTGCCTCATCTCCCTCTATATACACATATGCACATACATTTGGACGTAATTTAAAATCTTGTAATAAATTTTGCAGACACTGAAATAATTCAGGTTAATTCCCTTGCTGTCATGAGAGGCCAGTGCTAGCCAGCAAAAGATTAAAATTTATTTCCATTGTTAATAGAAAATAATGAAGTGCATCTGAACCATCAGGGTATGTCATTCGGGAAATGTTCACTTTGGAACTAAGTCTCACTCCACCCAAATGGACAATGATGAAATCAACTGGCTCGTGAAAGCCCCACAGTCTGTGACAGGAATGCATGAGGAGCTTTAATATACAGTATGACAGGAACCTTGTGGGATGAATTAAAGTGGTCTCAAAGAGAACGCTCTTTACATCCATGTAATCCTCAGACAGGGCAAGGGTCCCCCTCAGTGTGCCTAGTACAGCTCACTGACAATTAAAGCCCGAAGCCCCCTCTTGTTTTGTTCTCCAGAGATGACAGCCACGTCTTTGAAAATCCATTCACACGCACAATTTGTAACTGCGGTCTGCTCTTTTCTCTCCCCCTTCTCCTATTATTTCCCTACACAAAAGCTGGTACAGAGGTGATCGCTTTCAACTTTCACACTCGTCTTAACCCTGTGGCCACGAGGCACAGCCTCTCCCTTTACTATGACTCAATCTTGGGCTTTGCTCACGTCCCTCTGATAAGAACTTATGCCTCGTAGCACTTGCAGAATGATGGATGTCTCCGTCTCCCAGTTGCCACCAAATGATAGGAGTTTTCTGGAAGGACTTTTCCCAGACACGAACATGTTAACATGTGCACAATTGAAAACAGACCCAGAGCTAGACAGGCTGCATCTCCGAATCGTGAGCAATTGTATTGATAGTGGTTCTCTGAATGGCAGCTTAGGTTCCCTTAACTTCAGGCTTATGTCATAGGGAGGCAGGGACAGAGAACAGCCCTCCCTCTATCTGTAATGTGTCCACAGTGCAGGACTGAAGCATGGAAGAGACACAGAGCAGAATCCCCAAAGCGTGTCAAATAACTGACACATAGTAGGTGCTCAGTGAATATCTGCTGGGTTGAATGATCGCCACCCACTTATCTCCTTGTCAAATTTCCCGTATGCTACCGTCCTGCCCATGGCAGCTGGGGCATAAGGACAGGTGAAGTACTTGGTGGACTTGTGGTTTTAGGGGTTCTCCCAAACCTTTTAAATTTAAAAATATATAACAGTTTTAAAGATATCATGGAAAAATCTATTTGAGGTGAAAAAATATCGGAGGAGTGTTGCCTGGGGGTAGGGCTGGGATCCGCTGGGAAAGGGACACAAGATAATTTTCTAGGGAGATGGAAATGCTCTATATTATTATAGTGGTGTTGGTTACCCAAGTGGGTCCAGTTGTCAAAGTGGTAAGCGGATGTAGCTCAAGGGGTTGAGTGCCTGCTTCCCATATACGAGGTCCTTGGTTCGATCCTTGGTTCCTCCTAAAAACAAAACAAAACCAAAAATAAATGACAAAACCAACCCTCATTGGGAAGCAGATGTAGTTCAGTGGTTGAGCGCCTGCTTTCCCATGTACGAGGTCCTTGGTTCAATCCCCCGTACCTCTTTTTTTTAAAAAAATGTGTGCAGTTAAGATTTGTGCATTTCAATGTATGTAAATTTTACCTAAACAGTAAACAACAACCCAACACTGTGATCATCATCCTTGAATAGGGGTGGAGAGTGTGTGGTGGTATTGAAACAAAATTTGCAATATTTTGACAATTCTCAAAGCTGGATGATGGGTACCTAGTGATTCATTATGGTATTCTGTTTATTTTGTTTTTAAAAAGCCATCTAATGAGTCCTCTTCCATTTTAGGAAATAAGGCAGGGTGAAGGACTTTCTCCTTCATTTAATCAATGATGAAGAAGTGGCAGAGAAATTACAAGGAGGATTTCAGGAAATTTAGTTTGGGAGTAGGCAGGAAGAACCTTTTTTTTTAAAGATTTATTTTTTATTTATTTAAATATCCCCCCCCTTGCTGCTTGTTCTTGCTGTGTTCATTTTTGCTTTTTGCGTTCTTCTGTGTCTGCTTGTCTCCCCCTGCTGCGGCATCCCACTGAGTCAGCTCACTGCGCGGCAGCTTGTCTTTGCTCCCGGCGGCTTGCCCGCGGCGGCCTGCCTTCTTGAGGCGGCCTCCCATGTGGTAGACCAGGGCTCTACCAATTGAGCCACAGCTAGTTCCCGAGGAAGAACCATTTTTAAAGAGATTCCTCATTATGTACATATTCACTGCCTTTCCCTAAAAGAGCTCTACATCTGCACGAATAGGCATAGAACAGGTTCTTTTGTCAAAAAACAAAAGTAGGGGGGCGGATGTGGCTCAAATGGTTGGGCGTCCGTCTCCCATATGGAGGGATCTGGGTTCGATCCCCGGGACCTCCCAGTAAAAAACAAAAAACAAAATGCCGTGCATAACTAACTTGAGCTGAGAAGTAGACTTAAATCTAGGATGGCTTATCTTCTGGATCAAGTAAGCCCCGTCTCTTTCATCACCCCTTCCCTAACTGCTCTGACCTTCACTGGTCTCTGCCTCCTTTGAACTTCTCACACAGCCTTGGTCTGCAGCCCACATGGCAGGACTTTGTCCCACAGCATTGTGTGAGCTGTTTGGTTTATGTGTTCACCATATATCTCCAGCTTGAAAGTAGGCTCTCTGAGGGTAGGGAATATGGCCTAACTTTTGGTACCTAATGCCAAGTCTCCATTTCTAGAACCTCAACCAGACTGAGAATACAGGAGCGGCTCAATGAGTAGTGCTGTCTGTTTTACTGACAGGGTAAACCAGGCAGGGGCATGGCAAATAGGACATGAATTCATCTTAATTTGGCCCCCACCATGCCCCGCACTACATGCTTTACATATGTTATCTCGTTTTATGCTCACAAAAGCCCTGTGAGGTGATATGATTGCTTAGGTTTTACAGAAAAGAAAACTAAGATTCCAAAGGTTATCATTCGTTCAAGGTCAGGAAGAAGTAGGCCTGGGATTTGAATTCAGCTGTATCTGACTCCAAATCCATATTCCTCCACTACTCCACGCCATCTCTTCCCATTCCTCAGGTTAGACACTACATGCCCTACATTTTCAAATTGAAGTCTGGCAACCTTATATTCTTACCAAAAGTCTGTGCATCTCTGTTGTGCTCTCTAATGAGCAGGGACATCACAAACAACGGATCAGCCAGCATCTTGATACCCAGTCTTGTATTAGGACATGTCAGAAGTGCAAGAACCCATTCCTGAGCTTGGGGAAAAGACCTTCCAGCTGGAGTGTAGAGCTTAGCTTTCTAATTGCACACAACTGGCTTGACGTTCAGCTGGGAATGATTGTCCAGGACACCTCTGTTAGAGAACTAGGTTTCTGGAACCAACAGGCAGATGGCCAGCTTCCCCACTTCATTACATGGGCATAGCTCGAACACTATGTGACAACACATGGTGAAGGGCAGCCTCTTTTTCCATAAAGTTCTGACATGATCTCAGAGGAGGATAACCTGTTGAGATGCCAAGAACATGGCTCGGTCCCAAAGTTCTGTTCCATATCTCATTCACCATATGGGAACCTGGCAAAATAGAATTCCAGAGCATTTACTACTTTATGCAAAGCTAACCCTTCCAATCTTACTGCCCTCCTTTTCCTCCAATATGCAGGTGGTGTTGTCAACAACCGTGAATGTGGATGGACACGTGTTGGCTGTTTCTGACAACATGTTTGTTCACAACAACTCTAAGCATGGACGGAGAGCAAGACGACTGGATCCATCGGAAGGTAGGGCTGTCTGGTGTAGAAATGGTAGACAAATGACGTTCTCCACAAATTTCCTTGTTTGAAATTCAAATTTATGTCTAAGAGCAGGAGTGGAGAAAGTGTGTAAAACTATGTGGTTTTTAAAAAAAATGAAATTGTAAACATTGGCTCCAGCCTGCAGTATTGTAACTTCCATGCATCCCTCAGCCTATGATGAAGTCCCTGGGCCTCACTGTCTCTTCCATTCAGTTCTGTGTTTTTCTTTTTGGTAGACAAGCATTTCAGGCAAATGTAGGCCTATGACATCTTAGTTAAACAGGAACATTACAGTGCCAGACATGTATGAATAAGTGTCAGATGTGCCCTTAAACAAACTGTGGGCAGAACAAAACAATGTGCAGAATGAAACTGACACTAATTGATTTTTGTTTGCTTGGACAAGAAGAAATCATGGTCTGCTCTGGGTAGTTATCCAAGTGCATTAAAGTAATTAGAAATATCGGTAACTGCTAAACTTCAAGTTGTCCAAAAATTAAAGTATACCAATTAAGATAACTGCCAAACCTAAGTAAATTCCATCTCAATTCTTCTCCTTCCTTGCACACTCCCTGAGTCTCTGGTATAGGAAGGCCTTGTAAGATGAAATGAATGGCCAAACTGGCCTGCTATTTTAGTGTGATGTTTTGCTGTATCTTGCCCAACAGGCCCCACCCCAAGACAGCCTTTAAAATGTATCTTGTATCGTTTTAAATAAGAATTAATGAACTGAAAGAAAATGATTGAATCAGTAAAGAATTCAGAGTGGTGTTAATTCTCCCACAGTGGGCACTGAAAGGGGAGATGAAAATCCCAGAGTTCAGAACTAGGAACCCATCCAGTTTTCCCTTGACTGATTGGATGTGATTGACTGGCTGTTCAAAGGAGGCTCATGTTTTTGGAGTCCTGCCAAAGTTCTCCTCCACCTTTGACCCTGTCAACTTTGGAAATGGAGTGATGGATTGACTTTAGTTATGGCCTGAAAACCATATTGGGTTCCTGTTGGGATGTAAAGTCCAGAGGCCTTGAACATATGGAAGAAGAAGGGAAAATCCTTCTCACAAAGTTGATAAAGTGATTAGAAATTGTCTCTTGGTAGAGCTGAAAAATGATCTTAAACTATAATAGATTTTGCTTTCTCCTTCTCTCTCTAGCACATTAAGAAGCCGTGTAAATCTTAACACCTTGTCGTCTGTGGCAGAGGAGGTGGGGGAAGAAAGGGGATTTACACATTTCCAGTGTGATCAACTTATAAAAATATGGGGAAAACAACAGAGTTTTAAAGAACACCCTTTGCACAATTAGCTAAGTGTTTCACTGTTTCATACCTAATGGTTAACGTGAGGCTTTAATGACCTGGTGAAAACCAACCAATTAGGGGATGATGGCAAATCAACAGAGCACAGCTTGAATTCCTTGGAATGATTGATAAACAGCTTTCAAGAGCAGCCCATCCCAGAAACTCCAAAGTTCAACCACCAAAGGAAGACCTGACTTTTTCCCTTCCTTTCTTCTTAGCTACCCCCTGCATCAAAGCCATTAGCCCAAGTGAAGGCTGGACCACAGGAGGAGCCATGGTCATTATCATTGGGGATAATTTCTTTGATGGTCTCCAAGTGGTGTTTGGGACCATGCTTGTATGGAGCGAGGTAGGCGAAGGCAAAGATTGTTTTGGTCTGGGGAAACTCATAATTCCTGGAGCATTGGCAGCAGGAATACACTTCATTGTATACCATTTTGGGCAGGGCACCAAGGATAAAAGGACATATAAGTCATGAGTTATTGCAGGGACAGATCTCTTAAATGATAAATATTCGTTGTGCTATTATTTAGAAAAATTAGAAATGACCTAAATATTAAAGAATAGAAGAATGGTTAAATAAATGATGGAATAGAATTCCACCATTAAAAATGATGGTTTGGAAAGAATTCTAATGACACAGAGAAGGGAAAATGCTTACACTATAATGCTAAGTGAAAAAAAAAAACACAACCAGGACAACGATGTTTATGGATATAGAATCTAATTGTGTAACACACATCCATAGAAAAAGTACTGGGACAGATATTAGCATTGCTTGTCCCTGGGTTATGTGGTGTGAATATTTTTCTTTATATTTTTCTAAAGTTTCCAAATTTTCGAAATTGGATATATTTTCTATCGAAACCAGTAAAACAACAAAACACATTACAGAAAGATAAGTAATAGTGCTAAGGTGGTTTTGGAAATTTCCAACTGAGGTCATAAGCAGCATAGGAATTCAGTGGAGGAAGTGATTGCAGGAATGTAGCAGTGAACAGGAGGATATGGAAGGGACTTGAGCTGGGCTCAGGTAGGAAGGAAAGGACCTGGATAGCTTGGACTGAGTGAAAATTCCAGAGAGAGAAATTGAGAGATGTAAGACACAGGGACAGGGATATTCAGATGCACTTGGAGCACAGTTGATGTGCCAGTTTGTCTAGAACAGAGAGAAGACCTGGGAGATCCTTAGTGTCTTAGTGACCGCTTGTATAATAGGTATTTTTTCCTGCCTGTTCATTTCTCAGCTAATAACTCCTCATGCCATCAGAGTGCAGACACCTCCTCGGCACATCCCTGGAGTGGTGGAAGTGACATTATCTTATAAATCCAAACAGTTCTGCAAAGGAGCTCCAGGGAGGTTCATATATACAGGTAGGTGATAAAATGGTTCCAAGGAAGAATGGCTTCTGGTTCTCCTTGCCCTAGTTCCCAGTAAGATAGTCTCTTCATTTTATAGTCATTCTAATTTTTCTAGATCTTTCTACCAGTGGGGAAGGGTGGCCTGATAAAACATTGAATGGGGAAGTATAGACCCAATTCTAAACTTGTATTTTATTTCAGCAATTTCTGCATGGTTTGGGAGATGATCATGGCATCTCATTTCAGGTGTTCAACCTGACAAATTTAATTTATTGGAACCATGCTAGGACAGTCTTTTATCTAAACAATCTGATTTTAAAAATTAGACAGAGTTGATCAGTGCAATTAAACTTTCTTGGAAAGGATTCAAGATATATATGCCATGTCCCAAATTATGCTGCAAAGTGATTCATAATATTTAAAAGTTTTATGAAAGTAGAAATAATCTATTAGTCCAACTTTTATTGAAGGTCTACTTTGTGTCTACTGCTTTTTCTGGGTAGAGGGCACAGATGACATATGTATTAGTCTGCCAAAGGGATGCTGAGCAAAGTACCAGAAATTTGTTGGCTTTTATAAAGGGTATTTATATGAAGTGAAAGCTTACAGTTACAAGACTCTAAAGTGTCCACCTCAAGGTTGCTTTCTCACAAAAATCAGCTGCCACATGTTGAAGCAAGATGGTTGCTGATCTCTACCTGGTCTCTCCTTCCTGGACTTCCTCTTCCTTTTAAGGCTCTGTGGGTCCAGCTTCTGTAGGCTGGCATAGGGTTTGTCTATCATGGCTTTCTATTATCAGTCTGGACTCTCTTCCCACGGTTCCAGGATCAGAACTGACAGAGCCATTTCTCTCTTCCATGTGTCTTCTTCAGTGAGTGTCCATTTATATTGGCCCACCAAAGGGGTGGGGACTCAGCCTGAGTTATGCCTTACTGACATAGCCCAACC
Source organism: Chaetophractus vellerosus (assembly GCA_004027955.1). Taxonomy (NCBI): domain Eukaryota; kingdom Metazoa; phylum Chordata; class Mammalia; order Cingulata; family Chlamyphoridae; genus Chaetophractus; species Chaetophractus vellerosus. Next base: position 6,070 of record PVKH010008531.1, on the reverse strand, counting down.
AGAAGCCATAAATTGATTTTATCAAGTAAACTTAATCACAGGCCCCTCATTGAATTTCATACAATCGAAGAGGAATAGATTAGTTTACAGATATAATCTTTCTCTTTTTGGGATTCATAAATAATCTCAATCTGTCACAACATCTAAGACATGGTCCCTAATTGGAAGTTTAGAAACTTCGGGAGGAGGCAATTGTATATTGCTCTGGAACAGTAGGAGAAATGGTAAATTAAAAATGTTTGGTGTTTCCAATGAATGGAGCAAGAGTCTCAGGAAGAGAGAGTTTGGTGGGGGCTAGAGCAGTGGGGTGGGTTTTTAGGAAGAGATGGGCATCAAAGAATGTAAAGATGGGTTGGATTTGGATAGGTGGGGAAAAGAAGGAAGAATGTTTTGACTCTAGGGAGTCACAGTGCAAGATTGAGGATGAAATGAGCACGGCATGGAAGAGACGGGCTGGTTCAACAGCAATGGCAAGTGCATTTGAGTAGAACTTAGACCAGAACTTAGACTAGATGAGCTAGGCATGGTAAGGGAGGAAATTATGAAACAGCCTTTTATGGGAATTTGGGCTTGATTTGGCAAGAAATAAGACATTGAGGGAGAGTGACTCAAAGTTGTTATTTTAGGAAAAATGAATGCTGTCGATACAAAGACTGGGTTAGTGAAGGCAGAGAACAACTGAAGGCAGAGATCCACTAGGATAGCATACTTTGAATAAGAAAATAAGGGGCATATATCATAAGAAATATGTAAACTAAGAAAATGTATCATGTACATTTCAAATTTTAGGAATATTTTTTATATAGTTATATTCTTCTTTCATTTGGACTCAGCCTCCTATTCTCACTAAAGTGTGAATAAATGTCTGGTTAGATAGCAACTAGTAGATGGAAGAGGGTCATTTTTAAGTCAATTTATTTAAAACTTTGCCTTTGAATGTTCTCTCTGGATATGATAGGCACACCTTGATTGAGTTTATTTTTGTGGATCAATGAAAGATTCTATTGCATTTCCAACAAACAATGTGGAATAATTGTTCTAGATTCAGTGATACAGTTCTAGATTCAGTGATACAGTTCATTCATTCATTTATTCATTCATTCATTCAAGCTAGAATTTATTACATGTGGGCTGGCACAGCCCTTGACTCTGAGATATAGAAGTGGACAAGATGAAGTTCCCACCTTTATAAAGTTTACTTTCTAGAGGAGGAGACAGACAACAAAGAACATAAATGATATAATTTCAGAAAGCAAAAAGTAAGGGATAGAGAAGGAGGTCAAGCTTTGGATAGGGTGGTCAGGGACAGTCTCTCTGAGAAGGGACGTGTAGCAGAGGCCTGAATCACACGAAGGTGCCCGCCATGGAACCCTGTCCTCCTTCCCTCCTCCTGCTTGACCTCCTGTCTGCCTCTTCTCCCCTCACACCCCTCCATTCACGGTGCCTTCCCTTCTGTCCTTGACCTCAGGGCTGTTTTTCCTGTTTTATTGACTGAAGTTCACGAGAATAGCACTGGGCGGTCAATGGATCTGGGGGAAGAGTATTCCAGGCAGAGAGCACAGTGAGATTAAAGACCCTAATGAGGGAACAAGTTTGGTGTAATTGAGGAAGAGTGAAAATGCCAGCAGGAGGAGATGAGGTAGGAAAGGCAGGCAGGGGCAAGGAGTTTGGACACTGAGTGCTGAAGAAGGGAGCAATCAACCTAAAGACAGGATTTATAGCCACGGGCTGCATGAGATCACCAGGAAAGGGAGTGTAGCTAGCAGACAGAAGTCTGAAGATGGTGCCCTGGGAGCCCAGGCTGTGAAGGAGCCTGAGAAGGAGTGGCCAGCTTGGGCCTCACTCCAGGACGCTTTCCACATATAGGGCTCAGGAAGTTCTAGGTCTCCAAGACACCCACTGCGTGGGGGTGCTGGGTCTGGCCTGAGAGAAGATGGGTAGGTATAATGACAGTCATGCCATATGCAGTCCTCAGCTCTCTATGGGCAGACAGATGTCCCTGATATGTTTTCAGGGTGGCTGTAGAGTTGTGTGCATGCGTGTGTACATGTGTAACCTTCTTCTGAAAGCAGAGGCTGCACTTGCAATCACAATGCCTGGGCTGGATCCCAGAACAATTAAATCTGAACCTCTGAAGGTAGGACTCAGGTATCAGTATAATCTGTATATTCATTGAGCAAACGTGTGCTAGAAATTATGCTCAAGACACAAAATCAATGATATCACCATTCCTCTAGCAGTTTACAGTTCTAGATGGGGAGACAAAACCCTTCAGCAAAATTGCAAAATTACAAAAAAAATAGGTTAAGTCCTATAATAGATATAAAAACACAGGGTTGTAGGGACACTGAGCAGGGAGTGACCAACTTTGGGGAATCAGGGAAGGCTTCACAGAGGAGATAACAATCAGGTTACATTTTAAAAGCAAAGGAAAGATTTGAGATTGACCCATATCTTAATATTCAACAAGTGTTCATTATTAATAGTGTTGTTATTATTATCATTGTTGTTATTATCATGGAGACTTATCTGGACAAGGAATTACAAATGTGATGAATACTAAAAAAAGATTGCATGGGGTGGGGCTGGGAGCACCTACTAGGGGACCCCAACCTTCTTAAATTGAGGCGAGAGGGAAGGCTAGGAACAGTCCATGCAGAGGGAACAGTATGTACAAAGGCCCTGAGGTAGGAAAGAGCATGAGATGTATTTGATGGTCACTATGATAATGGCAGAAAAAGTAGGTTGAAGAGGGGTCTGGGTTCAGGTTGGAGGGGAGCACAAGAGCCAGGTTATGTCAAAGGCTATTTTTTGGACTCTATCTCAAGTACCGTGGAGAGATACTGGCATGTTTTAAAGCTGGGAATATCATGAACAGATTTGTCTTGTAAAGGGTCACTCTGGCTGCAGTGTAGAGAATGGTTTGGAAGCAAGGGTGGAGGCAAGGAGGTCAGTTGGAGGCCAGGGCAGTGGTCCAGGTCAGAAATGATGGCAGCTTGGACTGGAGCGCCAGTAGTGGGGACAGGCAGAAGTGGGTGAAATTTAGGAGGCAGCATTGACAGGCTTTGATGATTAATTGGATGCGGTGAAGGTTGGGGAGGGGAGAGAAGGGATGACTCTCAGGTTTCAGGTTTGAAAAATTGGGTGGGTATAGTTTAGAAAGTGATTTTTAAAAAGGTATAAAGTGCTAAGGGAGTTCAGGGGAAGGACAAAATACTTGCAGCTGGCGGAGAGGTGGGAAGATTTAATATTGTAAAGATGTCAATTGATGAATAAATTTAACACAATGCCAATCAAAATACCAACAAAATGTTTGGGGGAAACTTTACAAAAGTTCACCTGGAAAATTAAAAGGTGCTAAAATAGGATCCCTAGTTTTGAAAAACGAGAGGGCTTGCCCTAGCGGATGTTAAAACCTATTTCAAGTTTCAGTAATTTTAAAAATATGGGGCTTTGTAGGAACATATAGAAATGTCATGTAACAGAATAGAAAGTAAAAGAAAAAACCATTTTCACACACATAACGTGTATAAATACATAAGGATTATCATAGGTGAGAGAGAGCCATTTCTGGTCAGTGTGGAAAAGATCGAGTATTTAACAACTGGTGTTAAAAAAGTTAGATTTCTAACTTAACATCATAAACTGAAATATATTCAAATTAAACAATTTTAATTAAAAACATAGACATTCCAAAAGATAATAGTTCTGAATAATTATATAATCTTGAGCCTTGCTACCTTTGACACCAAAGATAGAAATCCTTAAAGCAAAAGATTTGATTACAAGACATTTTTTCATGTCAAAGTATCACGCATTAAATCAAAAGGAAAAGGGTAAACTGGGAAAATAATTGTTTTATATGACACTTTACATTATGTATATAGGATTCATTTATTTGTTCAGCAAAAAATAATTTTATGCCTGTTGTTTGTCAGCCAATATGTAATGCATTGGGGAGAAAGAGGCGAACATTAGCTATCTTACAGATCAGGAAGAAAAAGACAAGTATCCAAATAGAAAGCTAACAAGGAGCCTCATGAGTTAATTCAGGAAAGATAAAATTAAGCAATAAGCAAATTTAAAAAAATCCCAGCCACATTAATAATCAAGCAAATTAAAATAAGGCAAAAAATAGGAAAACATTGTTCCCTATCACGTTGGCAAAGTTTTTTTTTAATGAGAATACCTAGATTGGCAAAAACAAAAGGAAGTAGGCACTTTCTAACACGCTGCTGTAAAAACGTGAATTGTTGTCGGAGGGCACTTTACTTTGATGGCAATACTCCTAAAAATGTATATACCCTTTGAAACAGTAATTCCACTTTTAGAAATGTATACTTAGGAAATAACTGAGTTTTCCTGAAGGCTGTTCAGTGGAGCCCTGTTTATAGTAGTAAAAAATTGAAAACATCCTTAGTGTCCGTTAGGGGATTCATTAAATAATGGGACACCCTTACACTGGAACAGTTTAGACTGTGGATGGATATTTATTGATATGAAACCCATTTGTGATATCGGTAAATAAAAAGCTTAAAGACAATATGCATAGTATGATCTAATTATATATACATATATGTATGAAAAAAGAATAGCTGTGCAAAGAAAACAAGTAAGGTATGGAAACCTGCACACCAAGGTGTTAACAACAGAGGTTACTGGGGGTTGGTATGATTTAAATATTTTTTCATTTTGCTAATTTATGTCTATTGTTTTCTAATAAAATTAAGTCGTTTTTAATTAAAAATTAAAAGAAGACAAAATATATAAAATTAATGTCACTCATGTTTAAATACTGAAAGAGCACACCTAAGTAAACTTAGTTTTTCAGGTCTAAAGAAAGTATTTCCTGCCAGGGGGTGAGGGAAGCTTCTTCAAAAAGACTACCTTAGAGAAGGACCTTGGGAGACAGTAAGGGGTGAGAAGGCTAGCGACTCAGTGATGTGTCCTTTCACCTTCAGAGAAGAAAATAGAAATAGAACCACTGTCTAGGATGACTCAGGAGGCCGGTCAGTCTATGAAAACATATCCCTTGAGGTTAGGGGTTCAGACTTAACACAGGTTGGTGGAGACAAGAAGCTGACACCATCCATGGAGGGTTCCAAACCCCACGGGACATGGATTGACGATCTCTTGTCTTTTCCCACCGAATGGGCAACCACTGACATGAAAATCTAACTTACAGTGGGTTGAGAATCTTAGTCTGATGGATGAAGGGGCGGAGGCTTCTGCAGGGTGCTGAAGACAGGACTTCTCCACCTCAGCCCTGAGTCCTAACTCCAGCTGGCCTGGGAAACTGTGACCTTTTCCCTTGGAGGAGGCAGTCAGGGTGAGGGCTCTTGTATTTCCAGCCAGCCTGGCCTCCAGGAGACCTGGGATTGATTTGCTGCACCATACATTCTGGGAACCTTGGGAACGAGCCCCTCCACCCCACAGCCAGTGCCTAACTGCAGAGCAGTGCTTGGAGGTCCCTGTAGGTTTAAGCAAAATACGCAGCTCAAATGGTGAGGTGGAAAAAGTAATCTTGATTTTATAGGGGGAAAAGAAAGCTTGACACCCAGAAGTAGAGAGCTTCAGTAGTGGCAGAGAGAGCACTCTGGGCAGGCTGAGATCCAAAAGGTGACGCACAAGACTCAGAGCCAGAAGCCCTGTATTCTGACCCAGGCTGTGTCATCCATTAGTTGCTTGTCCTTTTGTCAAGTCACCTAACCTCCCTGAGCCTCATTTTCTTCACCTGTAAATCCCTGGTACTAATTTTACTATTACCCATAAGTGTTTCCCTAGTTTGGCTGATCATGAGACTCATGCTTGGCTCCATTCCAGACATATCAAGCCATGTATTTCTGGAAGGGTCTGGGAATCCAGATATTAAACATATAAACGAGTTTGAGAGACCCTGAAACCCACTTGTGAGGCTGGTGCAGATACTTCGTGGCCTGTCAAGTACTCTGCACAGGGGTGTGTTATTATAAGAAGGGGGCCACTTGTGCCTTGCACACAATAGTATTTCCTGTTCGGCGGAGCCTTTCCAAAAGGAGACTCAAAAAGTGGGAGACGGAAAAGGAGGCTC